>CAAKHC010019574.1:2093-68862 GCA_901007825.1 Macroramphosus scolopax | reverse complement strand
GGAAAAGACCCCCCCCCCACCCCCACCCCACCCTCCCTCCCTCCCTCCAAGACTGACACTGTTAGTGATCATTGTGATGAATCTCTGCACATTATGAAACAGCCACATAATATGACTTGGTGGGAAAACACACTGCAAACACATTATGGATCAGCCATCCATGTCCTTTCTCCCTGCACATCTCTCGCCTCTGGTTTGATGTATTCTTTGGTGAACCCTTCATTTTGATGATAGATCCATCGCCCTTCAGATATTGGACCAGGCTGTCGGTTTTATCGTGTTGTCTTTCCCAGCATGGTTATATCAGTTTATGGAGTCGGACAGCACCTTCACCTTGTACCATTACTTCTCTCCACACACACTCTCCGCATTAACAACAATACAAGCTGCTTTCTTTAGCGCTCCTCATACATCAGACTGTCAGACAGCGCTCCTCAGTCATCGGTTCTATCCCACTATCACGGGATAATCGCTGGAATGCTCCTCAGAAGGTTTAACAAAGCAACAGTGAGGATGTGGATGGAAAACAGTTACGGGGGTCTCATCCGTGTACAGTGAAGCTCCAGTCAGTCTATTCCAAATATGTGCGGTTGGCTGATTTGACCGTGTTATCTGATAACTAATGTGTATTTGTCTTAGTAATTACCTGCGTGTGTTAAACATGGAGCCACAACCAGGATTAACACGGATGCTTCCCAGCCCCTCGGTGTTATCGTAGTGATGGCATTTACCTTTTCAAATGTTCTCTCTTCACAGTTTATCTCTAAAGCGTTGATCAAAGCTATAAACACACTTTAAATACATCGCAGCAGCTCATGGAAAATAACAGATTAGACGTAAGAAAGAGGAGGTTTTCTTACATACATCAAATATTATCGTACAAAACGGATGCTCTTAATAACGCATTTCCACAAACACATTTTCTATACTATAGATATTTCTTAGAGCTACTGCAGTCTTGAGATATTTGTGGTTCATGGTTGGGTGGTTGAATGAGGTTCCTCCCTGTGGCCGGCTTCTGGTGGGCTTCAAGGTAGCTTACGGCGCCCCGCTAATGAACAGTGACAGCCACGCTGGCTTTTGCACTGCCCTGTAGTTTTTGCTGGTCTGTGGTGGACCTGCTGAGTCCGTCTCCTACTACTGCAGCAGCATACCAATGCTGTTTGCTCCAGCTCTGTCTGTTGCACAGCCCTGCTGGGTTGTGCTCCCACAAACTCAGAATAACAATGCAGTAAGCTTTTTTAAAGCCGTTTTTTTTTCCTGAAGATATAAAAAATGCTGCCGAACTTGTTGTGTACAAAAAGCACATCTAAGGGTCTTACTCACGGAGAGATAGAGAGATGTTCGGCAGGGTGTTTATTATGGCTCGCGCTATCAAACACGTTACAGTCAATTGCAAACTGGAAGTGATCAATCAAATCTGTACGCAGATCTCAAGCAGCTGAATCTGCTCACCGTGTCGTAGATGTTTTAGCATAAAACAGCTAAGGAAAGAGCTTCTGCTTTTCTAGATTGCAAATCTTATGTAGCAGGAGTTTCTTAAACTTCGAAGCCAAAATTACAAGATTTCTTTATGGTACATGTGTTGGAGGAAGCTTCTATGCAAGGTGCCAAACTGCTAACACACACATGCACACACTGATGAGGAAGACAGCAGGGGTCGGTGTCTTGCTCAAGGACACTTCAACTCTGGAGGAGCCGGTGATCGAAGCAGGACAACCCGCTTTACCACCTGAGCCACAGCCTTTACTTCCAGGAGAGACCACCAACTGAAGCAATTAATAACGACAGGTCTGATGCACATTTCAGAATTCTGATTTAAAAGAGGTGGAGGACCAGGGGTGTAGTTTCAACTCACGCCCTGTCCGTTTGTCCGCTCTAAATCAAAGGGCTCTCAGCTAATGTGTGGTGCTGCTCCATTTGGTCTTTCAGCTCCTGCCATAGTCTCTTAAATGGTGACCATGGAGATATGATGGAGGGGAGGGTAGAATAATTATACAGATGAAAATGAAAAGCCTTGTTTTTCGCCCCGAAAGGAAGATGGTGAGGGAAATAGGCCTGATTGATTTCCAAAAAGGGATGAAAGTGAAAGATTTGGCCGATCATATTTAAAAAAAACTGGTGGTGGCACACATGTTTGGCAGTCAGCTCATGTGACTCGACGTATGTAAAGAGCCACTCCTCATCAATGAGTCGTGTGTTTGATCTGTTTCCCCTTGAAGAGATAAGAAAAGGAAAATATGCTCAGGAAACCTTTTAATGATCCCTTGCTGCTGTCCGCCATCCAGGGCAACCCTACGGAGAATATCAGCCAGCAGCAGTGTAATTAACTGTAAGCTATTCTGGTTTACTGTCTTTTTTCTTCTCTCTCGCCTTATGAAATGCAAATAGACCATGAAACCATGTAATCGCGCTCTCAACAGTCTACTGCATATGCAGCGTAGAAATAGAACCAAGTAAACGGGTCATACGCATGGAGGGTGCAAAGCATTGTTTGCATGCCTCAAGTATCTACCTGGAGCACATTTAAAAGTATTTGAACAAAAGCCCTACAAGGGAGGCTGTCGTTGGTAATGATAGATGATGCATTGTGTCAGTCTGCCACTTAATGCTGCATATATATACATACAGACATGTGTCTTTCATTACTTATATATATATATATATATAAAGACAAAGAGAAGAACAGCAGCAGTCAAGATTTGTACTATGACCTGTTACACAAGTTGAAGCACCAGCAGTAGAATAAGAGGTGTTATAATACAAACGATGCTTTAGGTTCAATACACGTTACAAATGATTGTCATGTTGGTTTCTGTTCCTTAAGTGAATGTGGGACATGATTAGGTTCAACTGGAAGGCTTACCAGATTTGGTTTTGTATAATCTGCAGTCCTCGTCTTTACGGAGTTTCCCCAAACGTCACACCATGTTTCCATCTTGATGTTGCCTCCGCTCTAGATTGTCCTGAACAAACACTCGAGACGCTGATGCCAAGCCGCGCCAACACGCTTGTTATGCAAGAGTTCTAAGAGCAGAATGAAGCAGAACTCTGTTGTCTGTTCGTATCGTGAGCACAAACCACACAGCTTCACTACGCGGGGCTGATTTGATGGCGGTTAGTTCCCCTGCTTCGATAAACCTCTGTTAAATATCATGATGCCAGAGGAATCAGTCAACTGGCTCTTCAAAGCTCTGAACCCAGACAACTGCAGTCCCTGATCAGATGTGGCAGCTGATTCCAGTCATGATTGCAGTGCAAGAACCTTATCAAAGAAAGTGATTCATCTGCTCGGGCCTGGTTCCATCAAGCCTCCCCGGGAACTCCTGTTTCTCCATCTACACAGAATGGGGACAGGTGACTGTTTTTCCAGGTCAGTATCAGGCCATGGCAGCTAAAACTATTCTCCCCTACTTTACCATCTTTGGGGAGGAAAAGTTCCTCTATCTTGTGCAGTAATAGCCAATCAGCCAGCCTTTTGCCTGAAACTTCATCCTGAGTGAGAATTTTCAGGGGGAAGAGATCAAGGTACCAGCGGCATGTGATCTGTGTCCTGGGAAAACGGCGATGCTGGAAGCTTGATGGATTGCTACAAAACCTCCAGACTGAATGTGCTTCCCTATCTCCTGTAGGAACAGATAGAGACGGAGAGCGATGGAGAGGATCTGGATGTTGCATGCTCCTTCCTCCGCCTATAAAGCCATTGGAGGTGTTAATGAAAAAGACTCCTGCTGGTGGTTTTTACATTTTCTGTGGCGGTCAGGGGTCTGCAGCTACTGTGCTTACTCAATTCTTTCATCTAACAGCAAGATAATTTCATTGCTGCACATGACGGAAGTAAAGCGTACCCTTTTCTATAAATGTGTTATATTTCATTTCAGCAAATGGCGAATTTCCACCGGTGGCGAGCAGCCCGACCAGGCTGCATCTCCGACCAGCGATCAAGACCACACCCCCGTCCATCGGGAGCCCTTTAATGACTTTCCACGACACAGATTACTGTAAGTGTGAGCTCATGTGAGTGATGCTCGGTTGTGATATTTTGTGATGTGTCTCTCTTTGTCGACCCGACTTTCTCCTTCGCTCACGCACACACACAAACACACACACACACGCATGCATGCATTCATGATTAACAATTATTCTACACTTACTGAGCGTGGCAGAACTGCAACAAGTGTGCCCTCTACTGGTTTGCACCACATCCACATCTGAGTGAGTTCTGCAGAGATCTCCTTTGGCAGTAAATGGAGCAGGACGGGCAGTTTTGAAGTGTAAAATCCTTCAATTTGTCTCCTGAGAATATCAATGACGCTTGTTACACAGACATTTTCCAACTCACGCTCTCACTTCCCTGCTTCAAGGGGGTAACAACAATCCGAGATTCAGCTTCTATATTTCAAGTTATTCTCAAATCAAACCTGCTCTGAAACATATTTCTTCAGCCAGTAGCTGTCAAGTGCTCGAGGTACAAAGGACCTCTTTAAGCTGCTCGACTAAAAGATCAACCGCTACGTTCTCATTGTTACCCTGGATGGAAAATCTGTTTTAGGACTTTAAGTGGATAATCCTTTTTTCCAAAAGGGCTACGCGTTTGTGTCACACTGTACTAAACGTTGAATAAACGCTACGATTTTGTTTCTGAATATTTGAGGGTTTTTTTTCCAGGCCAATCTGGCAGCGTTCACACGCGCCACGATCGTAATTGCATTCATCTACATCTTATTTCTCTCCCAGACAGCATAAAAGGCTTTTACGGCATTCATATGCGGTTAAAGCCCAACAAATCAATCCTGTAGTGTGAAGAGGCTTCCCCTTCCATTCCAAACTAGTAGGGCAAATCTCTGTAGCAGAGCTCTGTGTGCCCCTGACACACCAACCAAACTTTAACTGCTTTGCATCGAATTACAGGGACCACAGCCAACACACACTCACTGCCTCTGTGAGATGAACTAATGTATCACTTGGCTGTATGTTGATTTACCAAGACCGTAATGCTAAGACACACAACATTTATACAACCACATAATACGCTGTAAAAAATGTTAAAAGTGTTTCTGATCTAGCTGAGATGTTATAGAAACGTGAGGTTTACTTGGATTTGACTATTTACTGTTAGAGAAAGTAGAGAAATATAAAAGAATAGAATTAAATTGCAACAACTGGATGAGATCATTGATTAACAAGAAATAATAGAGAGCCTGAATTAATGTTTGGCCAGCTTATTGATATGCTAATGTTGGATGATTGTGCACTGAACTGGGTGTGTTCAAGAAATTGTGTTCAGTCTAGCAAGAAAATCTTCATAATGGTCTGATCATGTGGCATTTAAATATGTTAAGCATTCATGTATATGCATTCATAATGGTGTTTCTTAAAGCAGGATTCTGCTGCAACAAGGACATGAAAAAAAAAAGCCTTCTTCTTTTTTAAATTGGTTTGGTTACAATAAAGCTTGCTGACATGAATCTCCTGAGAGAACGATTGGACTCTGAGATCAAACTCCTGTCACCCTTGTAATTATCATAGATATTAACTCAGGGGGATTGTACTTGCTGTTATACGTTGCCCATTTAAAAGACAACCTTGAGCGGTTAACATTCGCACGGCGTCTGCCTTCTCCCTGTCTGGAGCTGATGCTTTGACGTGTGCAGGCATGAAGCCTGGTGGGGGTTTTAGCTCGGCAAACCTGTCACTCCAACAGGCCTCTCCACTTTCCCCCCGCATGCTCGATGATTAACCCCACTGAAAGTCTCTCGTCTCCCCTCACTCACCCCTCCGTCTTTTCCTGCACACTGCCAGCATAACTGGACAAGTGCTTTTTGTTTCCTTTTGTGTTTCAATTTGTTTTCCATCTTTGCCATTTGAAGGGCCGTTATTGACCGTCTGCTGGTTCACAGCGCTGCCCTCTCACCTAACCTCCGTGCCTTCCTGTCAGCTCTGTCTGTGATCTCAGTCTGGCACCTTTGTCTCTGCTGACTCGGTTGCTTTTAGGGTGGGGTGAACAGAAACTTCATGAGCTTCAGGCATGTTTTTCTCCGGCCATGCTTCGTACGAGAGTGAATGTAAGTCAGTGGCTGTTTGACTTTGGTGATATAATAAAACGACTCTGCAAACTGTATCTACCGTGATGTAAGAATATGTCATCACATTTACACCTCATTTGCTGGAGTGAGACCGGGTGTACGAGCGTTTGTTTCTTTGAAGCGACGGCGCATTTTCATATCAAGGTGCTTCACTTCTGCTCAACATCAACAAACATCAACAAAAAGCCCGGTTCTGTGGATGAGATTAAAACTGGCATCGAATCAAAGACAGAAGGGTTGCTGATTGATGAAATAAGATTGGCTCTTGAAAGTAACTGACAGCAGATGCTGGTCCCTGAACGCTCCATGCAGAGAGATGTTTTGGCCATTAATTGCTTGCTAATTAGCTGCGCCGCCGAGATGTGCGTCTGTGCTTCCATGTTTCCCTGTTCATAAACACTGGGATTGCCTGAGGCAGTCAGGTAGCTAGTTATTGTTACTTTGGGGTTTTGGAGGGGTAACATTAGTCACCAAGACAGATATGAGACTGATAACAAGCAGCGCAACACAAAACAGGCTTTTGTAATTAATTGGAGTTGGGTGCTCCCTAAGTTCTGCACTTAGCATGCAGATCCATTCACGATGTGTCAGCCTTGATCCATCTTTCTAATGACCAGCCCAAGGAGGGGAACTGTCACTGGATAAGGAGGTTAAATGCTAATGCTTTCGTTTGGAATGAAAGGCAGAGGTGAAGTCAGCACTTGAAATAATAACAAGTACAAGATACTGTACAAAAACAGGGTTTTTCTTATTGTTCTGACTCGAACAGAGCAAGATAATCAGACTCATCTGCCCTTTAGTTTTCTCCTTTTGAGATACCACCTTAACCATCCAGGGGTAACTGACAGCGGATACTGATTCATCATTGAATATCAACATTGTTGTTGGGTCAAGTAGTTTTACGAAACTAAAAGAAGCTCTTCACTGTAAACCCCAAAGACAAAATGTTGTACAAGCAGTACCGCCATCGCGTACAGAGCAGAGACAACACTGACATACACAGCTTGTAAAGGAGGACATTGGTTGGATGTTGGTTGCAAGGTGGCGTTCAAAGAGAGCAAGAAGAATAATCACCTTGAATACGGCGAATCTGAATGACATTTGCCAATGAAGTGCAAGGAGGGAAATCAGCTGAGATGATTGGATTCATCCGCCGCCTGCCGGCTCTGAGGCTCTGATACATGTTTGACAAAATACGTTAATATGTTAAAACTACTTATATGCCGTAGGGTTAAAACACCTGTTTGCCTGTACTCCAAGGAGCGGCTGTGTGATATATGTTTACTTGTGTACTGCTGTCTTCAGAGGAGATAAAGCCTGCTGTAATAATGCTGTCGTATTGCAATCCAATCATAGACATCTCCGTAAACTCTCCCTCTTCTGGTCTTTCTCTCTTCTTTTCATTGAACTTGTCTGTTGCGATTCCTCACTGATGACAGTCTGCAGCATTGCCCTTCTTTGATGAAGGCCAGCGGTTTGTTATGATGATGGCACAGCACCTGTGGCATGGTTCACAGAGAAAGGAGATTTGTGTAATAAAGGCAGAGAGGCAGCGACTCCCCAGGGATGTTTGTGTGACGATGTGCTCAGGAGTGTGTGTGTGTGTGAGTGTGTGTTGCAGGTCAGAGGGGATGATGAGTCTGCACACTGCTTATTAGAGAAGACGATCATCTGTAAGAGCACTTCTTGCTTCTGTTTGTTCTGTCAAGTGTCTGTGAGAAAATGGCTTATTTTACCAGACGGGTTGTGAGTTTGTGTGTATGCATGTGTTTGTGTGTTAGTGTGTGTGTGTGTAAGATGCCGTGTTAATTGGCCGACAATATCGCCGGGCTTAATTGGAAACCGTGAGACAAATTGAAAAGAGAACCCGGCCATCTTTAACACCGTATCAAATAGCCAAGAACACACAAATTCAGACTTTCTTTCTTCCCATCCTCCTTGTCTTTTGAACTTGTTCTGCCTTCCCTGATTGCCATCTGGGGGTAACACGTTAAGTACGCGAAGATTTACATCTAAAGCTCCATTTGGCTTTCTGAGGCTTTTCTGCTCCTTTTATTCCCAGCAGTCTTATCTCCTTTTACCTTGTTGAGAGTTGAAAATACTGACTTGAGGGATCAATTTACTCCTGTTGGACGGGAGCCAGCAGTGTTTTCTTTTACAGTATGAGTGCTTTGCAAAGGCCAGGAAAACTCCAAATCATTCTGTTACTATTCTGGTGTTTTATAGTGGTTTGGAAAGTGTTGGCCAGCTCGCACCACTTCTCCAACTCAAAATACTGCACATAGGAACATTGGTATGAGACGGGCCACAAATTGTCCCTATACTGTTCAACTACAGCGAAAGGGGTCGGGGGGTGGGTAAAGAGGGTGATCACTCATCTCAGTACCGCCGGCTTTTACTCTGTTTACCATCCAGGTTTCTGCAATACTAGAAACCGAGCATCCGTATATGTTATCATTCACTCGCATGCACAGCTGCATGCATGCTACAATAAATAAACCCAGTCCTGTAGTTATTTTCCTCGGAGAGGGGGGGTTTGGATAAGAGATGCTGGCACATAAAGGATCTCAGTTCCGGGTCCTGAGCTCTAATAGTCACAACACAGCTTGCAAGTTGAACACTGTTGGGCCTTGCATAACTCGCTTTACGCAAGCTATCAGACATAATTAAATTCTATAATTAATATTATTAATTATATTGATTTAATTATATTATTAAATGGGATTGCATTAGTGTTGAATCAACCTCGGGGGCACCACCCTGGAAACAGGGAAGTAGCAAATTAACTGATATAGTCTCGTTATCAGTCTCATGAAATACGCCAACTATGAATTTGAAAGTCTGATGAATGATTAAATTAATAACTACAAAACAAAATTACCAAACAATAGCTAGCAACGGTTGAAGGATTTGGAGGTCCAGGTGGAGGTTGGCAGCATTCACTCTTCTTTAACAATATTAAAGAGCATTTATTTAACAAGAATACAGAAACACAGAGTCTAATCTAACTGAATACCTAACTGCAAAATAGAGGGAGTGTGTGTGAGTAGTAGGTGTGTGTGAATGTCATGGGAACCAAAGATGGCTGCTTGACGTCCCAAAGACAAATGCAGATGAGTTGGTTTAACTCTGTTTCTTGGCTTTGTTGCTTGGTTAGTGGAAGGGACTTCATTCTACCAGGGTCTCGCCAGGCTCGCGCCTCTTCTGCCTTGATGAAGAGCCTCTGGCGGCTGCATGGGGCCACACAGAGGAGGCTGCAGCAGCTTGGAGCTGCTCCATGCTGCTCCACGAGAGGTCCGATGGGGAAGAAGAGAGTCCAAGAGAAAACTCTCCTGACGTTTTTGTGCGTCGTGTCCTCTCTCATCTTGCAGATCTTTTTACGAACTTATCACTTTACAGTTAGTAGAAAAAAATAAAACTGCTTATGACATTTGATCCCAAACAGCATCACCATCATCAACTCAACTGGAGAGAACGTGCGAGCTGCGCTGTTGCAGGCATGACTTTGACTTTAGCTGATGTCAGATGCAAAATAATCTTTGGCCTCGAATAAGTGATAAGTAGTCTCAGAGCCTTCACGCCCGGGCGGGAGGCGGCTCACTCACTCGTGCCTCCCTCGCTGCTCAGTGTTAACAAGTCATAAATCAGGATTTAGCAAAGCAGCGTTCAAGTTCCTTCCATGTCGATCTGACGCTAATTACTGTGAAAAAAGTCCCATGGGAACCTGCTGCCATTGTAAAATCAGGACAGTGGCATCTCATGAGTAACATGATTTATTAGTGTTTCATATCTGTATATTTGGCTTTTAATCATGTGAAAGTTGAGTACTGGGGGATGTTGAAGTGCTATGAATGCGACACTTATAGAACTGTTATAATTCTGTGGTGCTCAGTTAACTTCAGTCCCTCTATCCTCTTAAATATATGTGATGAGTCACATATAGGACATTTGCTTTCATGCTGTTCGTCTCTGTAAAGCACTAAATTATTTTTTTCATTCTTTTGCAGCCAAAAAATGGATTTTCCATACGTGTGGGGCTGTTGGCCCTGAAGGCCCGACACCAACTCAGTGCCTTAACTCCTACAGGAAGAGCAACGTCAACGTGACAGTCGGCACCCGAGGGCCCTTCAAAGGCATCCAAACGTGGCGGGTCCGAGACACCGGCACCTACAGGTGGGTCTGCTGTCAGGGCACAAGGCCTCAGATTGCAAACATACAACTATTCATTATGTGTACACACATTTCCACCTAATGCACACTCTGCAGTGTTTCATCTGGAAGGTGTGTAGCTGGTGTTTCGTTATACAATTGAGCACTCAAAGCACACACAGCACACACTTAACCTCTCTTTCTTAAGCATAATCACACAATTTGCATCTCCCATCCTTCACAACAATGCAGACTCTTCTTTATGCCAACCTCCACTCCTCTGTGCCTCAGCAGTGCATCAATCTTCCACCGGCAAACAGAGAAATATCATTATTAGATTGGTGCAGGAGGGAGCAGAGGCTGGAGAAACAGCAGCTCCGTGGCGTGATTCACCCTATACCTGACTCCAATATCCAATGCATCCAAAAGTCATCCACCTCCATGTTGGAGGTTTTGATTCTTCTAAATTCGTCAACAATCAGCCTCAGCATTCTGACCTCAAACAGTGTATTACACTGGGATTAATGCTGTAATATCCGCTACCTAGTGCAGAGATCAATATTCCTCCTGTGGGCATTCGTGACAGCATGAGGCGTTTAACTTGGATTTGTCTCCAAAGTCTTCTATCCGCCCACGTCCACACACATACACACACACACACAATGACACACTGCTATGTTCAACAAAGACCCCTTGAGTCTTAAAAACTAATTAACAACAGTGAGGACGTGAGTCGTGGCATGTCCCGAAAGTTTTTAGAGGAAAAAAACACACTCCTGCCTCGACAAAAACTCCAAAATTGTTGTCTTGATGCAGCCTGGTTATGTGGCAGAGACAGTAAATGAAGCTGACAGACGGACGCAGGGATGAATATGCGCTCTGCAACTCCCAAAAGTCATTAGGCAAACAGCTGAGGTAGCTACCGAGCAATAGGCGGCGTTCGCTCTCTACCACGGAGAAGAAATATAGAAACACTCCCAAAAAACAATTACTTTGTTATTTTCTTTTCTGGCAAGAAAACTAGGAGATTTGAGATTAGGATCTTCTGCTACAGCGTTCTCTGTCAGTGCATGCTTGTTCCTGTGTGGATGCTTCGGAGCAGTTTGCCATCCGAGGTCAAATAATCTTGATTATTCATGATCTACTTCATGTATCATTAAGATAATTGCCCTTTAAGTCGTCATATAATTTGTTTTTGTCTGTTGAACCCCAGAATCACAGCCTACGGTGCAGCCGGGGGTCGAAGTGTTTTGGCCGTCAGCAGATCACATGGTGTCCACATCACAGGTGACTTCCTGCTGAGGAAGGGTGAGCTGATTTACATCCTGGTGGGACAGCAAGGAGAAGACGCATGTCCAAATGTAAGTGGCTTCTATCTCCCTGTAGTTCAGTGAGTCACTGCGGAGGCAGTCGTATCTGTTCACCAGTGTTAGAAACAAGATGCAATCGTTGAGAAAAGAACTCACAATGGAAGGTTGCTCCCTCACTGCCTGGAAGAGTACTTCCTACCCGTGTGGCGTCAACATGCCTGTGACCAACAAGCCTGGCTACATTCACTTGTTGCCTTAAAGGTGCCCTGCAAACAGATCAAACAACATTGTTTGGTTAAAGGAGTTGATTGCCGGACAACCTTTCAAAATAAAAGGCCAAATGCACCTTGAAAAACACATTTGTACATGTTCCTCCAGAGTTTGTTCTGCCATCTGTTTATTTTTTCCAGTTGCTCTGAGAGCTGTCGCACAGACTCATGTGTAAGGGAAACATAGACGCTTCCTTGAAGTCCGTCTGTTGTGTTAGCGTCCTGGAGGCGTCTCAGTAGACAACACATTGAAATTCCGTTGGTCTCAAACCGTCCTTGTGGCTTCGCCGTCCTTCTTGCAATAATTTGGTTTATTTTCTTTTTCTCTTTGTTATAAACGTGTTTTACATAATTAGTAATCTTTTGTGATTTAATTGGAAAATAAAAAGACCTTGGTAAAGAAAATAGCCTTTTATGGCCACAAAAGAACTTTAAATCTGCAACCGCAGCTCGCAGTGAATTCCCCCGCCGTCGTCTTCTCTTGGTTTTGCCCGCGGTGGCTGTCATCCATTATGTTCTGGAGCTCGTCACCAGCGGCCTCGCGGTTCTACAAAGTGAGATTAAAACATCACAATCCACCTCGTAGCCCATGAATCCATCCATCATCCGTTTAAACGTTCAGAAATGTAGCAGAGCCCCACCACTGAACACAGGAAAATAACTAATGACACCGTATGACTGTGACAGTATTCCCACAATAACATTAGAGTCATGATACAGCGAGATGGACCTAAAATAGCAAAAGGCAGGAATTATCTATCAGGTTTTTGCGTCACTGCGGTTGTAAATGCGGGAATGTGACCCCCGTCATCTGCCTCGTCTGGGTTGATCTCTAACAGCGGCCCAAGTTACTCCAGAATAATCGCCACTACCAGCGTCTTTGATGAACTCACTGGTATGGGGGAATCCGTTTCAAACACCAGCTGTTTTAATACAAATGTGGATATTTGGCCCTCCTATGATAATGTATCACAAGAGGAGGTACTGTGATATATAACAGTATCATTGTCTCACCCCTGCTGCTGAGGAAAGTTCATTTCTGGACTCAAACAGAGAGCAAGTTTATAGCAAGTGGGCTTATTGAGGCATAAAAATGGAGGATGGTCACGCTATGGGTAATAAGTTACCGGCTGCAGCAGAGGGGAGGTTGGTCGGTGATTGTGGAGCTGGCAGGCACCTGAGGAAAGTTGTTTATGTTATTCTGCCTCGAAGTGACACACCCAGAACGTAGCTCAGAACGCACACGCCGCTCTAACACATTACAATAAATGATGCTCCGACGAGCCGGCAGACTCGTCTGTCCGTCTATTTGAATGTGTCATCAGAGTCCTCGCTCGCTGCTGCATATAAATAGAGGAGAGGAATTAGTCAACAGACAACAGCTGTGCCAATTAACTCACCTGACACTCTTCTGGTGATTTACTTCCCCACAGCTCTCCTGCAGCTAATTGCCAATCACGCTCACCCTCACAAGGTGCTTCTTTGCTTCCCTTCTAACTCCTTGAGCACATGGTGCACTGGACCCTCCTCAATGTAGGGAAAGCAATCCCACAATTCCTTGCGGCAGCAGCATGTAAAGCAATGCATTCGGCCAGTCACAAAAAGCTCAATGGCAGACAAGAGATGCAGCTCGTCATACATCAAAGCTATCCGTTTTAATCACAAGATGTTGTTGAATCAAGTAGGTTTGCATGAAACCAAACATGAAACACAGATTTAACAAATCATACTAGTTGTGATTTGTGTCGTGCATATGAATGGACAGTGTGAGCACGAGCAACGTTAGACAACGTGACGACTATCCTTTTTTGTGAACAACCCAAATCAATCACACCCGCTGTTCTATTAGCACTTGAATTCATTAATTCTACTTCACATCTTGTGTTTAGGAAAAAGTCATAGATGAGAGAACTATTTGACTGTGGACACAGACGATGTAAGTGGAGACGGGGAAACACTAATGGAAACTGGGAATTATCGCTGGCGTAGGCTGCTGTCACCCTGCTGTTCATAAACAACCTTCCCCAAAGCAATTTCAGTGCAAGTCGTCTACAGCTAGAATTATGTTTCAGCTGTTAATATTAGTTACAAAGAAATAGAATTTAATTGTCGTGTTTCTCTCAAATGTTTTTTTCCGTCTAATTAAAGAGAAATACAGCAACAATAAAGATGGTATGAATCTGATTTGCCAGTTGATGGCTGCTATAAGCTTCTATAAACTAAGAGGACGACTGTTTGTGATGGTCCCCCATCACTTACAGCCTGGGCCAACTTTCATATGTGCATCACGTGACTAAAACAGACGTTGAAACTGTGAAGCTCTCAACCAGGCGTTACACAAAGACAACCATACGTGGACGTACATACCACATGTGTTAATCCAAGTTCATGAATGATTAACTTGCTCGAGCGTCTTTAAAACCCTTCCAAACATTCCGACTTCCCACTGTGGTTGCAGCGAGATATCAGGCAGCTCGAGCCCGTGTTGGCTCGTGATTTATTCATCTAGATGCATGTATGTATGAAGCGTAGAGGCTCCTCGGGGGTCATTCAGTTGTTAGTTCTGAACACAGTGTGTCTTGAAGTCCTCCGCACAGACAGCGGAGAGGGAATGGGTTTTTCTAGAGTGAGACTGAAGTCGTTTAAGGTTCCTTTTATTTCCCCCCCCCCGTGCTGACAGAGAGAGGAAGAGACTATCTCCAAAGGTTTGTTCTGAGAGTGATTTGTGCTGTAGAACAGGGTTTTCTTCACACCTATCCGTGTCCTGCTAATACAGACAAACCAAAGTTTAAAGTGAGATGCTCCAATGACAGAACTGTGTGAGAGGGAGAAGGGGTGAGGTAGACTCCCAGAACTTTTGAATGTTCTACCTGTCAATCACAATCACCAAAATCCCTCCTCCTCCCCCTCAGCCCCTCGGAGCTTTCGGTTCAGACAGATCAGGGAGTCGAGGGAGCAATGAGTGACTGCGAGTGTTCTTTTGTGTCTAAGTTAGGTTCAGACAGAGTGAGGGGAAGGAAAGTTATGCTCTCTCGGGGTAGGAGGACGGGCAAAGTCCCTGCATGTAACATAATCCACAAACAAAACATCCAGTTCCATTTCTATTAAAGAGGCTGCACATCTGGGGACAGAAGCTGACTGACAGACTTTAAGAGTATAATGTTAGACTGGAAATCCGAGCTGAAACGGCCTGTAATTCTTCATCTCCTCAATGCCAACCACATCACTGAACTTGTGAAGTGACAGTTCTGGTGGCACAATTGGAATAAAGGCTGCAGCTCAGTCCTTACAGCACACACAGAAGAAAAGCAAAGATCTCGAAGTTCACTACAGTTATTGGTTTGCCCTGAATATACCATCAATCAACCTTTTAACGGGAACATGGATCTTGTGTCAAGTGTAGTGATGATGTGACAACTTTTGTCAGCTGCAGAATGTGTCGATTTTCAGGTTAATTGCATTGAGAGCACCTGAGAGAAGTCTCTGTCTTTCATTAACGTTAACGAAAGTCATAGAGTGATGATACTGCAAACAGGAGCCGAGGAAAACAGAACGGAATTGCCTATAAATTGAAAAGCTGCAGCGGCGGTGGATTTGCAACCGCTCGGCTTTCTCATACGCAACTGACACCCAGGAAATAATTGTTCCGTGAACTGACGCCTCCGTCCCTCCCTGCAGAGCAACGGCATGCTGAACAAGATCTGCCTTGAGCAGAGCGGCCCGATGGTGAACAAAACCCAGGTGAAAGGTGGCGGCGGAGGAGGTGGCGGAGCGACGTACGTGTTCAAGGTGAGACGGTGCAGAAGGAACGACGCACTCAGGGACTCAATATTTTTATATTCGACTTGTAGTTACTGCACATAATTCAAATGGATGTTTTAGGAGCTGTAGGATATTGGATATTCTTTCTAAATATTATATTATTATGACATGTTGAAGGTCATTGAGTTAATACACACTGAAGCTGAGGAAGATGTGTCACCACTGACATCTGAACCTGTTCCACAACTCCAATTCCTTTATATCTATAAGATACATGAATATAACATAAAGCAATAATGTGGCAGGTGGATAAAGAGGTGTACATCCCCCTCATCATCGCTGCTGGGGGAGGTGGCCGCGGCTACAGCAGCCAATCAGAGACCCAGCTGGAGCAGATGGACTATGACCTCAGCCAACCTGGTCGCAACGGGAAGTCAAGTGCTGCCGGTGCGTTACACTTTACACGGAGCTTTCTTCTGTGCTGTATGAGTTTGTGCGTGCCTTTGGTTGTGTCGGGGGGGCTTTGGGGAGAGCGACGCACTGGGAGAGTGAGTGTTAATGAGATATTGATACCAGGAATCAAAAAGAGGACCTGGTACCTGTAATTATAATCACATCCATTGATCCTCTATCAGCATGAATACAGCAAGAAAACAAAAACACATTCACTCCTGTTCATATCCAGCACTTCGCCCCCCCCCCTTACTGCTGAACAGAATCACATGCAATCTGTACAAGTGTCGCGTCGGCCATGCATACAACGGGATCCATTATTCATGTGCTTGTACGAACAGCACAGAAAAATATCGCATATTGAATTCTACATTTTTCCAAAGCCCAAGGATTACTGCTGAGAAACATCTGTGATCTGAAATGTTCATTTTGTCTGGAGGGGTGGGGGGGCTGCTGCCAGTGCAGTAACATGTTTTTCTCCAGTTGTTTGTAACTCTCAGGCTTCAGAGGGAAATTAAATTGGCTGTTGCCAGGGAATTTGGAGAGGATTAGTTTAACTTCGTTAGCTCCAGCTCTAATCTCCAGTCACCAGGTCTCTTTAAGGGATCTTTATGTATGTGGTGTCTGCTCTAACTACTGTTGCTATCACTGGAAATTGATTGCTGTGTACGTGTATGTTTTTGTACACTTGTATATGTGTGTGTTGTCTTCTTCACTCAACGACAACGCGACACGTTACTGTGACGCTTCTCTACATATATTCCCAAATGTTCCTCTTTGCCTTTGTTTGTTTCCCGTTGCCGCACATCATATCAAATGTGTGTTTGGCTACAGGTGGAGGTGGAGGATGGCATGACAGAAGTCCTATCAGTCAGGGCGGCAGACCGCTGGTGCTGGGGGGCCAGGGAGGACAGGCCTGTCAAAAGTTCTGGCAGACCCGAGGCGGCTTCGGGGGCGGCGGGGGCGGCTGTATGTCGGGGGGCGGTGGTGGAGGTTACAGAGGTTAGTCCAAGAGGCATGCATGTTGTTTAGAGAGTGTGTCCGGATTAAAGCGTTAATACGGATCAGGGATCAAGATGACCCCCTGAAACAACAGCGTGTTCTCTATATACGTGACAATAATGTCAATATTATAGTTAGCATGTTGTACATAATCTTACATTAGAATGCACGGAGATATCGACCTTACAACGTGTATGCATGTCATCAACACACTAGATAGGTGACTTGCATTCAGCATCCTTCATCAGCAGATCCAGAATAATCTGTGGAATAATCTTTTAATATTTATACAGGATATTCAGAACCATTTTGCATTTGTATGGATCGGCACCGAGGTTCTTTTCCTTCCTTGATTGTGTTGCGGTTGCTCTCCCGGTTTCTAGGTGGTAACACCTCCATGGATAACAACCCCAAACATGACGGTGACGATGGCACGTCCTTCCTCGGTCCAGACGGAGAGACCTTCCACTATCCTCTGAAAGGTACTGTGAAGGGATGCTAGGCTGTCTTTAAAATAACAAGTAAACTAGGCAGACGTTCATATTCGGCCCTTCAAGTGATCGTCGGTGGTGAAAGTCTCCTGCTTACGACTGTCCAAGACTTCACACACAATACACAGACTTGTTACACTATTACAGGAATAGTAAGGATTGATCTATATAGGCAGATAGAAATATCATACGAACATATTGATTCATTGATTTAGACGCCTTCGGACGGTTTAAATCTGTTGACCAATCGGTGCCCTATTCGTCTTTTGACCAGCATGAGAGGATGATAGGTTCGAATATTCCCAGGAGGAAGCTAAACAAACGGCCTGACTGTGAAGATTTCCTGAGCCATAAACTCGTCGACCCCCCCCCCATACATCAACCAATATTCCCTCCTCTCCCACCCCCATTGACATATTGAAAAAAAGGGTAAAATTGAAAAAAGACATCAAAGTGTGTTTTTAAATTGTCTTTCATTGGGCTGCAGTGAAGAACATTCACATCTCTCTGTCCCATTGAGCCTGAAAGTACCGATGCTTTGTGCTGAGGCGGTGCCACTTTAAACAGCTACACCCATCAATTTCTCATCGACCGTACTTCCTCTCCTCTGGAGGAAAAATACTTTTTCAGCTGTAAATAAGAAAGAAACCTTTTTTTCAAACTGTTCAGATTTATTATACTCTAAGTTACACATTATCTCTTGTTCTCTTATTACGACTGATTGACGTGCTGAGAGATTCCAGCAGCACTGTTTTTATACTGAAGCAAATATTCCTGCACAAGAAACCTTCAACAAACTGTTGTTAAGTGACATGTTTTATAAACAACGAATTATCCTGAATTAGTATCAATGAATAATGCGTGTTAATGTCTCATGGTTGATATCTGTAACACTTTAAATGAAGGTTTAGGGGCATTTGTGGATTGAAATTGTAATTACAAATTGAACTGCAAATCTTGTGCTTGAATAGAAACAGCAGCTTAAGATTGACCGACCTGCTGTTTGCATTGACAGTGTTCGGGGGGGGGTTGAGAATCATTCCAGTTATGTTGACGGAGACAACAGTTTGTAATGCAGCTGCTATCAAACCAGTCAAGAACAATTCAGATACACCGTCCTGTTAAATGTTTCCTCCGCAGCTCCTCATAGAGCCATCAGCGCAGAGAGCGTGTTGATAGAGGCAGGAGAGCATCAATGAATCTCACTTAATCCTTGTTTTTGTGAGAGGAAATAACATTTTCCTGGCGCACCGCAATAATAGAATTGAAAAGAAAGACTTGAGTTATTGGTGAAAGGTTCCTTGAAAGACTGCGTCTGTAGATAATACAGGGCAGAGTCTATCCTTAACATCTGCAATCAAACATCGTCTAATCTTTCTAGGCTCCATTTATATATATATATGGACTAATAAAGCTAATAACATGTGTACAGGTCCTCATCTCACACTGTGGGTAGTTTAAGGCTTTGAATGGGGATTTTTACAAACACAGAAAATGCTGTGATGTCACGAGGCTACAGCGAAACCCCTGAAGAGAAACCTCTGCCCTTTCCCCTCACAGTTATGGAGGGGGATGGAGAGGTGATCATAAGTCCAGTCGAGAACTGCAGCCACTGTGAGAGCAGCGAATGCCACGAAAGCACCAAGGGCATCGTCTGCTACTGTGACCCTGACCTCATCCTCGCACCCGACGGAGTGTCCTGCATCAACGCTACAGGTCGGACACACACAACATCCTTCACATCGCGTCTCTTTCCCACACGGATGTCTGCAATCAGTCCAACTGTACAACATGCATTCAGCTAAATGTAACAAACTGGTTCACTGAATCGATAATGATTTAATCTTCAGAGATGGTTTGTCCTTTATTGAATCTTTTTCTTACGTAAGGTTTTAATTGTGCCGTAATCATTTAGGATAATTGTGAAATCTATAAGATAAGTTATCTGTTAATGGGAATGGAAATACTGTGCCTGGAGCGGTGTAAGCTAGCTCATCTCTGTGCTGCAGTCAGATCGAATCTTATCTTATGTCAGTGATAAGTGATTTGGGATAGGAGGCTGCACCTGGTGTGGGGTCTTCCTCTTGGGTTAAACTCTAACAGGAAGTGTAGTCAACCCCCTGCGGAGCCAACATTGCCTGTTCAATTATGATTTGTTATCTAAGAATGAATAATGAATACATGAATGTTAATCTGAAATGAATTAACATGAGGAGAATGTCACTTTGTGATTTGAATCAAAATAACAGGGCTATTACCATCTCAATAATATCTTAATGACCTCGAGTGTCTCCTTGCCCTGATGATTTGCAAATCTATTCTCCGTAAAGACAAGCAGTAGATAATTCTCTGATACTAGGTCGTAATAGGTCACCGTCTCAATACGGTCTCTCACGGTGTGCAGTTTTGTTCCTTCACCGTGACAAGTGGAATGAGATCTCCCCCTCTCCACGGAAACAGCATTGACATGCACCGCAGCTCCTAAGCTCTGTTGTGTCATCGCTTTCACATCATTAATTAAGTTGGGGATCAGAGTGGTGAAGTGAATGTTAATACTCATCTGGGGAAGATAACAACTGTGCTACGCTGTTGTTTCTCATTGTCTTGCAGCGGTGTCCCTGCTGCCCCCCCAGCCGTCTCTCTCCCACCTGGCTCTGGGTCTGTCCGTCGGCACCTCGGCCCTCATCGCCGCCCTCCTGCTCGCTGTGTCTGGGGTCATGATAAGTACGTGTTGACAGTTTCCATCGATGGAACGCATCACATCATATTAAAAACAGTGACCATTGGCACTAATTGTCCCACTAAACTGTGGCATCAATCATCTACTGTGCAACAGACGTGGAGCACTCAAGTTCATCTTTAAAGTATCTCTACAGTTTTTAACTAAAGCTTTGACAAGCTATTGTAGTAATACTTTAATAATTAAAAGATACGATTAATCAGATATGTCATTGGATGTTAGTTAGTCTAATGAGTGACTGTTCCAGGTGCTCGGAGAGGTTTTTTCTTTCCTGTCACAGTTTTAATTTCCCTGTCTGTGCTAAACAGCTCAAATTACTTTAGACAAACGAATACACAAAGTCTTAATTAGGGAGGATGAAATACAAATTATAAACCAGAACAATGGGATGAGTGTTCCCGCTGAGTCCCTTCCTTTAATTTGTCACATGACTGGTTACTAGGCCCGAGGTTCATGAGGGTACAAGTTGCTACTAGATGCTCAAACATCCCCTAAGTGGGATAGAAAGGCAAATCACGGTGTCACGAGATGAGTAACATGACAGGAAACAGACAGACATGTTCGTTAGGGACCTGCAGAGACGTCTTTTATCAGATGTATCTGCATCTGTAACTGGAAGTGGTCGTGGTTTGTACGATCCTGGAGACCCGTCGGTATAGGAAGGTTTCATCGTAGGATAAAGGTGATCAATGCAGCTGTATTGATTTACAGTGACTCTTTCCTCTCAGGGGACAGATGGACCCCAACCATACCATTAGCAGCCCCCTGCAACTTAGCGGTGCCACAGTTCCCCCTCTGATCATCTTGGGTCACAATCTTGAGTCAAAAATAACATCAACTTGACCTGCTTAGGATTTCTTCACATGCCACTGAGCATGATTTCATGTTAATTACTTAATTAGAATATGCATTATAACTTTGTAGAAGCATTCGTTATGTTTCCCTTCCCTACCTAAGTTTTCACCCGTCTGTAGAAGTTCTGACTGAAACCAAAATCAATATGTAAACAAACCAGCAGATAAAGTTCTGGCTCGTTCCGTCTCAAACAGCCTGGAGCACGTTCTCGCCGGAACGGGAAGTCAGCCTCGTGGCCTGTGCAGACATCCGTCTGCCCGGCAGCTTTCAGACTATTACAGCCAGACATATGATCTCATTAAGCCGTCATCTCATCCACATACACAACTATAGTGTCGCTCACACTCGCGGGGCAACACACACCTACGCTCTGCACACATCAGCAAATGAGGCAGGAGGTGAGGACGTGTGGGACTACCTGCGTGATGAAAGAAACGCGCTAATGATAGATGGCTGCTTAGCCAGCAGCTGACAGCACTTGTACATTAGACAGTTTCTAGCACTCTCTGTGGCTTTGTGTGTGTGTGTGAGAGTCAAAGCGTCGTCTTCATCAGGTGGGCGGTTTTACAGCACCTTCATTTTTAAAATGAGGAAACAAGGGCGGTTAGTTGAGTTTGTTTTGTGTTTCTTTGTGTCGGTTTTTACAGAATGTGTGATTGTTCTCGCTCACGAAGACATTATGAGACATATTCGTGTTTTGGGTTTTTAATTCTGAAACACAGATTGTATATTTTAGAGGGACAGACTTGCCTTCGGATAGATAGCGTAGTCAATAGGAACACAAAGGGATTCTGCTTCATAAATTCGCTGCTCTACAGGCGAAGGGTCTTCTGAGAAATAACTTTTCAAATCTTTTCTCTGTGTGTGCTCTGGCTGCCAGCAATCGTTCTGCACAAGAAGGGCTCAAGGATTCGTTTGTTTCTTTGAATAGTGGATATTTGTGGAGAACTGTGAGCCTCATAATTCTCTTATACAGCTCCACTCTGTTTGTTCAAGTATTCAGTAAATTTGCACGTCTCATTCTTATGATACACCCTATTGGGTATGTTGATGTTTTTTTATTGTATTCTTTATTTAGAGGTTTATCTTGGTCTAACCTGTTTCGCACATATGATTATACTGATTATATGTTGTGTGTATTAGTTGTCTCGTGCAATGCCCGTTACCCTTCTATCTATCTATCTATCTATCTATCTATCTATCTATCTATCTATCTATCTATCTGTCTATCTATCTATCTATCTATCTATCTATCTATACATCTATCTATCTATACATCTATCTATCTATACATCTATCTATCTATCTATACATCTATCTATCTATCTATACATCTATCTATCTATACATCTATCTATCTGTCTATCTGTCGGGCTATCGGTCTATCTGTCTATCTATCTATCCATCTATCGGTCTATCCGTCTATCCGTCTATCCGTCTATCCGTCTATCCGTCTATCTATCGGTCTATCTATCTATCTGTCTATCTATCTGTGGAGGAATGAAACTCTTCTCTAATCTTCGTCTCACCAGTGTACAGGCGTAAACACACGGAGCTGCAGTCCATCCAGCTGGAGCTCCAGAGTCCAGACTGCAAGCTCAGTAAGCTGCGGGCCTCCACCATCATGACCGACTACAATCCCAACTACTGCTTCGCCGGCAAGACAGCCACGGTCACCGATCTGAAGGAAGTGCCGCGACGCAACATCTCCCTGACCAGGTACAACCCTTCTATAGTGGGGTTGGTGGGCTGAATACACCTGCCCACATCTGTGATGAAATGTAGAACTACTCATCGTAGAACATATTATTACCTGAGTGCCTGTAGTCCTTAGAAATCATAAATACAAATAACACATAGTATTGACAGATAACAAACAGGACTCCTTTCAACTTTTCATGCATCTTTATAATTGACCACTTTATCACTCCTGTACTTTATATTTCAGATAAATGTCTTGTGTGCAGAAGAAATAGCTGGAGAAGGAGAATCATTGCCATAATTTGGTGTCGAAAGTTCACTGTTCTAGACTGTGAAATCAAAGGGACGGCAGCGGGAGACAGTTAAATACCTTTTGTTGGGTGAAAATCTTTCTTAGAATCTTCCAACGCTGTTTAAAATAACCTGTAAAACTTTACCTGACGCTTTATAACAAGTATATTCATCTCTTACTACTTTTTGTTTTCTGTCTATCTTCCCTGTGTGAAGGTTTCAGCTGACTGCCTGAAGGCATACAGATGAACGTAATAGTGAATCATGAACGTGCTTGTGTTTCTCCAGGGGCCTGGGCCACGGGGCTTTCGGTGAGGTGTATGAAGGTCTGGTGGTCGGGATCCCAGGAGAGCAGAGTCCACTTCAGGTAGCAGTCAAGGTGAGTGTTCACAAACTCTCTGAAACTAGTTTTCCAAAGGCCAGACTTTGATTGAGTTTGGTTTACAACTAATTGAAGTCTAATTTAGATCAATAACAGCCTCGAATATTTTCTTAAGACAGAAGATCATGAAATGAAAGTTTGTTTGTTAGCGTTGTTCTTCTGCAGCTAAATACGACATCAGTGCTTTTTCAGTGCGATGTAATTAATGTGACGCTACTCTACTTTTAATGCAAACTCATATTAACACATTCAACTCACTCACATGTAAGATGTTTCTCCATAAACAATAGACCCTTCCTGAGGTTTGCTCCGAACAAGATGAATTGGATTTCCTTATGGAGGCTCTCATCATCAGGTAAGAACCACTAAGCCACATTCACTGAATTCCTCTGCTCATGCAGAGCCTGCAAATCTGTTGCTGACACACTTTCCTCTTCTGTATTTTTCTCCCTGCAGTAAGTTCAGCCACCAGAATATCGTGCGATGTGTAGGGGTCAGTCTGCATGCGATGCCCAGGTTCATACTGCTGGAGCTGATGACCGGAGGAGACCTCAAGAGTTTCCTGAGGGAGACCCGACCCCGGCAGGTGAGACCCACTCACGTACCAAGTGCACATAATCATTGATAACTCCGATTTTTGCAAAGCTGCCTCTGATATATTTATTGATGAGTTCTTTGTCTTTCTTTGTTTGATCAGGAGCAGCCGTCCAGCCTGACCATGGTGGACCTTCTCAACGTGGCGAGAGACATCGCCAAGGGCTGCCAGTACCTGGAGGAGAACCAATTTATACACAGGTACTTCACCCACCAGCATGTGAAGCATACATCTATAAATCTATATCTATATATTTAAAGATATAGATATAGATGCGTCAATAACAGGGATTGGTAGTGTACTGAAAATCTATACTAAAGTAAAAGTATAATTACTTTGATGTATTGACTCATGTGAAAGTGAAATTACCACAAGTACGAGTCACTTTATATTTTCATATTTGAAGTAGTTTTTAAGTTCAAAGTAATTAAAAAACAGCATTTTCTAATTGTAGCTGTTGAAATAACTAAAATTATGATAGAAGCAAAGTCCCATTTTCTCTCCATCTCTTCCTCTCTGTCCCACTCTTCCTCACCCACGCAATTCTTTTTCCATTTCCCAGTCTGGCCCAGTTTTAACAACAGCTGTATTTTGGTCACGTCAAGTTTATTTATGAAGCACATTTGATACGACAGGCGTAGACTCCATGTGCTTTAGATTTAACACCGAAATTTGATCATAAATCATGCATGGCAAACGGTGCTGCATACATCAAAAAGATTACACATATAAAACCATATAGGAGAAAAACATATGAGACTAAATTAAAACAAGCGACTGGCTGGAACATAAGTCAAGGTTGTTGTGATGACATCAAAGATTAACGTTGCACATGAAATATTCACACAGCTAATGTTAGCGAGCAGTGGGGGGGGGGGGCTCCTCCTACACAACACAGACAAGTTGTAGTGAAGGGCATCAAACAAAGTAATAAGTAGATTACTGCCTTAAAATATACTCAAATAAAGATACGAAGTAGACTTTGAATAAAGGAACATTGCATACTAATGTGCATTATTTGTATTTGTTGATACCCACCTCTGACATAAACTGATACAGCATCCACATGTAGAATGTGTTTTTATTCTGTGGCCAGTTGATGTTCCTGAAAGACGAATTTCAAACGACCAGATAGAGAAACAAACACCGCAGGTATGTGGATACATGTAGAATCCAAGTGTGAGAGAAAAGAATCCGTACAGACACAACAAACAGACTCGCCCACATTCATCCGCTGACTTCTGCTCAGATTTATAAGCTGGCTGCGTGTCCAGGCGTAACATCTGGACTCTGCATGCCTTTTACCTTTCTCATGCTAATGAAAAGGACAAGTGAGGAGTTTAACATCAAAGTCGCCAGATGGGGAGGCCGGCATCCGAGGCACAAGTCGACAAATTGCCCCCTCCATAACCATATGCTTACAGGTTGGCGAGCCAGAGGATGTGACTGGAAAAATGTAAAAGCTTCCTGCAACAATCACCTTCACAGACGTTCATGAGGGAAGTCAAGAACAACTCAGAATGGGACAAATGATCATTACTGCTTCAACAATCTTATCAAGACAGTTAGAGTGCAGCCCCCGTTGCTTCATGTCACTGTTTGACTTCGGAGGTATTGGCCGATGACAAACTAGGCCTATTTGTTTGTCCCACCGTGGCACAGTAAAGCCCATCAATCCACCTAATGCCCGAATCTGCTCCAGAGGCTTCGTGAGCTTCTACTCGACCCGCCTTTCTGCCACCAAAGCAGTATTAAAATTCACCCAGACGCTGTCCTTGAGGCTAATTTTAATTTTTATGAAGGTGTGTTTACTCGGGGTTAGGTAAAGGGCAGGTGAACGAGGTATGATGGAGGAGGTGCAGCTACTCAGAATATGCAAATATTTGTCGGAACAGGCTTAACCACAGAGGAAACACTTTCCTAAAACATCTTGTCTTTGCAGCTTTGCTGTGGTTCTGCTTATTTCTGTGCATGTATTTATCTTGATTTAACAATAGGCCTGATGCTCGCAACGGCAAATGTAGCCTCATTAATACTGCGTGGGGGGCAGTCGGGCAGTTAAGTGCAACCTCGGTTGTTATATAGTCTAATAACACAGACTGTTCTCTAAGTACTGTGGTGAAATGTCTCTTAATGCTCCTTGTGCTCCTTATGTTCGGATTCACTGTAAATTAAGTCTACAGTGTGGGGCCAGTTAACATTGTTTTAATAACAAGCTGCTCTCACGTCGCCGTGCTGCATGCACAATAGCGCTGTGTCCTTCCCTTCAGGCCTCGGCTTGCGGTCTACGACAGACACTGCTACATTCCAAGGCTCGTCCTTGCCTAAAAGCAATAGCGGACAATTAGCATGAATTATATCCGAGCCATTAAACAAGAACTACTTGGATTGAGCTCCAGCAGCATCATGAGGAAGATCTAGTGAAAGAGTTTTGTGTGTGTCTGTGTGTGCTCCCTCCCACATCCTGATTGTTGTCATGCAATAATAGAACTGATCCAGTCTTCCAGGAACAGATGTCCCTAAGTGAGCTGATTGTTTGCTTCCATCCACTCAAAAATATGGTGGAATTCCTCAATTTAGGCAATTCTCAGTAGCTGGTTAGTTCCCTGAACTACTTCAGTGTAGACTGGAAGAAGATTCCCTTCGAGATTAACTGAGAAGCACATTGGTGATTTTAGTTCATGATAAATTATTCAATATAAAGCTTGTTGAATCAGTTTAAACTCTTCTGGCACAATGAAGTTGGGCCTCCATGTACTGTGTAGTCGTCCCTGTCTTAAAAGCCCTCAGTTTAAATCAGTCTGCACTACAACTTTATCCTCATTGTGTCATTTCAAATTCGAGTGAAGAGTACGAGGGTGAAACATCAAACCGATGTATCGCCGTCCTCACACATGTGCTTCGTATCGCTGTTTACTTTCCCCGACTTGCCCCGTCTCATGATCCAGTCGGAGCGCAGTGTCACATGCTGTTATTTTGATGTTGAATTCTGGGTATTTATTGGCCCTTGTGCTCGCTTGTCTTTAGCCTGATGAGGAGCAGTGTGTGCTCGCAACTTCTTAAGAGGAGAAAGTTCGACGCATTGGGAGCAGAATGCGGCGTGTGTGCTCCATTTCCTTTCCCTCAGAGAGGAGTATTGCAGGCTGTGTGAACTGCAGTATTCTTTCAAAGAAAACCAACACAGAACAGTGCAAATATGAATTTTACAAGTCTCTCTTGCTGCATATTCTGTGGAGTATTTCAATCTTCTTTCTGGATGCACCATGTGGGCAGAGTCACGTGCGCTGTAGGAAGCTATACACTGTACCAGCCTGCCCGGGGCTGTTTGGTAGTTACACTGAACTTCAGATCAACCAGGGGAGCGTCTGTATCTGGTTTATTCATGCCTTCTTTTATAGATTCTTATGATGAGACATGAGCCAGGTTTTATGAATTTCTTTGTTTAGCATGCTGTTGCTACCAGTATTCATGACATGTTGCACATCACATGCAGGTCTGCAACAGGAACAGGACGTTCAAAAGCTGCACTGATCCAAGCAGTGAGTGCATGTAACATTATAACGGTAACAGTCTTCTTCCTAATCTTTCAGGGACATCGCAGCACGGAATTGCCTACTGACCTGCAAAGGACCCGGTCGCATGGCCAAGATCGGAGATTTTGGGATGGCTCGGGATATTTACAGGTACGATTCCGACATCAATCAGTGGCGGATGTGAGACCAACCGAAAGTGTATAAATATAACTGTATAACAGATGTTTGATAAGTTATCATATGTACAGTGTAACGATAGGCATTTATAACAAGGCATGTCACATGCATATGTCACATCTCCAGAGAGGTGCCAGTCAGCCACTGTAAGGTGAAGGAGCTGCAGCTGTACCAGAGGACTGTACTCCACTCATGGAGTAAATAACTATCTCTCTGCGGGGCTCTTGGCTGTAACAGTGTAAATTGAATGATACCCTGACCGGCCACCCTACAGAGGGAACTCGTTCTTTCAGTCACTGCCTAAAGCGTGTGACCATAACTGAGCGTGTGAACATAAATCAACTGGTAAATTGACAGTTTCCCCCTCCAGGCTACGCTAAGGAAGTTAGCATTTCATTGTTTCTAACAATAGGTGAGGGTGCAACTTTCTGGTGTTCTGTTGCTCCCTGTTGGTCGGGAGCTGAAACGTGTCGGCAAATCAGAAACTTCTTTAACATCCTCCGTCTGCAATGCAGTCGGCGGGGCCGCGACACAGAGGCTAAGTAAAGATCCACTGTTAGAGCCGGAGAGCGTTGTGATCAGACTCACAGTTGGGACAAACATCCAACGCGCCGCTGGGTGTTACAGCTGAGCTCAGACTCTCTAACGTACGCTGATACATCCCGGCTACAAGGTGAGAAGTTAAATTACTGACATCAAGATAATCAGCTTTAAATTGTCCTCTTACGTTCTGTAACTGATTGTAATTGGTGTGTAAAACCTGTGTATCTCCAGTCTTTAGTCAGATGCTTCCTACACCCCCCCCCCCCCCCCCCCCCCCCCCCACTTCACCATAAGGTTGTCATGATACTTTGTTCTTTTCGCACTGAACATCAACGTATGACATTTCTTCAGCCACATGAGGGGGAAATGTTAATTCAATGCAAGAACAAGCCACTAGCTGCGTCCCTTAACAGCAGCGAGCCAGCAGAGCACAGAGGAAGCTGGACGGAGCAGCACAGACACTGTCAGATCTTTTTCTTCCTTATTCTCTTTGGCATCACTTGGTGTTAGGACGTCTGGCTGTGAGACCATCTGATATTAAAGTTCACATTTTTGTCATTGTATGCAGCACATTCTTCATGATGGCACAATAGATGAGATTTAAAGTATTTCATGTAGTTATAAAGGCTGTTGCAGTTTTCATGAAGATTGTTGAAGCAGTAGATGTTGAAGCTCAGCTGAGAAAGTGCCTTTATTCCCGATCACTCCCTCCCTGCACCGATGCCTCCTTTTAATCTACATTAACTCATCTGCAGCACCGACCGCATCTCATTATTCGTAGCTCAAACTTTTTTTAATCTAGCAACCCGCAATTTCACGAGACACCGTGAATTCACGGCAGGGGAAATCTCCCGAGCTCTCCGTCTGGTGAGGAATGAGAGCAGGGGGGGGGAAACACGTCACAACGTTCGGCTATATCATCGCAGCGGTTGTGAGTCATCTGATGGAAAGTCGCAGGAGGGTAAGGTCACTCTCAGAGCGGCGCTGAAGACAGTTGCGTAAAACCCCCGGGGTGGCACATTAGCAAAACCTGATTTAATTGCTGATGTCAGTTATTCAGGTGCCTCGCCATGATGGGGTTTCCATAATTCAGCCTCCAGCCGCAGCGCTCAGTCTGGGTCATTATCAGTGTGTTGAGAGGGATGCCTGGTTCCTCCGCACACAATGTCGCTTCGCTGTATGTGTGTTACTCATGCCGTTTCATGACGTGGCCGTCTCGCTCTACATCAAGGGACAAGTCCATTTATATCAGATACAGATGTCACCATGGGGGACCAGGACAAATGTCCTTTTTTTATGTTGGAAGGAAGCCACAGGCGTCCTCACATATGGTGTTCCATGTACTTACACAGTCTCTGAGAGCTGGGTCAACAACAACCTCCAGTCGGTCACCATCTGACTTCAACAACCACCTGAAGAGAAATCCAACAATCTTACAGAGAACATTATTGATGATTTTAGGATTCAGGTGAACCCAGTCTCCACACCGTGTCCTCGGCTGCATGTTCTCCTATCCGACTGTCTGTTCAACACCGGCAGCTCCGTGCCTTCGTCTCCTCCCGTCTCTTAGAGTTCTGCCTCTACCTCTCTGTTGTCCAGCTTCCCTTCTGCGCGCACGCAAGAACAAAAGCACAAAGCACACACGCATTAAACACCTCCATTTATGCTATAGATATCCCGGGTCTGTATTTAAGCCGCCCTAATCTGCCGCTCAGCGTTCCGTCTGTGTTGGTGGTGTCGGTAATAAATAAATAGTTATAAATATGTTAATAAACCCCGTGTTCAGAAAGAGGCTCATCCTCTGATAGGATTATTGTGCTCTACATTTTTACCTTCCCGGAATTATCAAGATATTTTCCAACAGCCTGAATAGCAATACAAAAGATGGTTAATGCGTTCGGGTTGGAGAAGAATGATCAGCCCTCATCACCCAGATCTGCCTTTTAAGGAACGCAGCTGTTTAATCTAAGTGCATCTGAAGAAGGAGGCCACGGTTTCGGAGAGGGAAATAGAGAGGAAGAGGTGTGTGAGGAGTCAGTCCTCTAATAGTAGACTCAAAGTGAGGCTTGGTAACTGATAGGTAGAAGCGGTGTGATGGCAACATGGCTTTTTGTTTTCGTTATAGCAGATTACTATTAAGAGATGCAGAGCTCTGCTCGGCTTCGAATCCTCCAAGTAAAGGCAGGCTGTCATAGGTCGGTCCTCGTCCCCTGTTCCATCCACACTGAAGCTGACTAGCTGTTTTATTCTTTGCCTTCCTGTTTTGGATGTTTGAAATTCTCCTCTTTCTTATATTTTTTTAAATTTCGTTTGAACAGCGAATGCCAATTCAGCATAAAGCTCTGTTCGCCGGGCTGCTCACGCACACTCGGGAGTTGCTGGCTGTAATTACAGTCCGATCCAGCGCGGCTCCGGCAGAGCAGGTGGCGGTTCTCCTGCCCTTCCTATCTTCACAGCGGTGGAAGACTGTGTTGCTGCTGCTCTTTTTATTTTCACAAATAGCGCAGGGATTTGAACTGGCCACCTTCCAGTTGCTGACTCTGCTGGCTGTTATCGCCCTGTTTATCATGGAGGACCGGCCACGTTTACAACAACGAGAAAGGCCACTTTTATGACCAAATCACTGTGGGCAAACTTATATACTCCTCTGCTACAGCAAATAGTAAAAGATGTTCTTTTTACAGCCATAAACAGCTGACACCACTTAACCCGGATCTTAAAATGTGTCTGTTTTTCATTTTCCCCTCCGTAATCAAAAGGAGTCGAGCGGCAACGAGTTCATCGGAGCGACTGTGAGCCTCACGGAGGTCGGACGGAGCCACGCAGCGACCTGCCTCCATCACCCCCGACAATCAGATAGAGAGCACATGAGATCATCTCTCAACCAACACGTAATAAAAGACGGCATAAAAGGAGGAAAAACAGCTCAGACAGGGCTCAGCGAACAATCTCCTCCTCCCTCTCACCGAGATAAGGATTTCTGAGAGGGACTTTACACCGAAATGTTCTGTAGCGGAAATTGCGATTGGATCAGAGTGCTGATGCAGCCGCTGACAGACGACACTGAATTAACTGCCGGATCGGCTCTTGACAGGAGACGTGTTGCCATGACGACGGTGCTGCGAACTACCAATGATGGTCAAGTTGGAATTGTGGCACCATTTTTATTGTTAGTCGGCAAAAGCAGTAATATAAGTAACACGGCTGCTTGCGTTGGTCACATTGGACCTGGACTCCTTTTGAGGAAGTCCCCGTTACATAAAGGGAAGGTACGTAAGTCTACATGACATTAATGTGTGTTTGTGTGTTTGTGTGTGTGTGCAGGGCCAGCTACTACAGGAAGGGGGGCCGTGCCATGCTGCCAGTGAAGTGGATGCCACCTGAAGCCTTCATGGAGGGCATCTTCACATCCAAAACGGACACATGGTGAGTCTCCATCCACCTCCTATTTTACGCTCATTTGGCAATCAGACATCTGCTGTCTCTTTCTGGTCGTCACCTTCCTCTGTCCTTGAGCCTGACCATCCTGCGCCTAATATTTTTTGTAATTCCTTGTCTCAATTTCCTTTTCGTCCTCTCATCAGCTCCAGCTCTGATGATGCTAATGATTTACGACCTGATTGTCCTTCGTTCCTCTCTGTAACTCATCGTCTGCTTCTTCCAAGGTCATTTGGTGTTCTGCTGTGGGAGATCTTCTCATTGGGCTACATGCCGTATCCAAGCCGCAGTAACCAGGAAGTGCTGGAGTTTGTAACCAACGGGGGGAGAATGGACCCACCCAAAAACTGCCCTGGGCCTGTGTAAGTATGCACAGACACACATCCTGAACACATTCAACATGCTGCACATGACCACAAGGACAATGAATATTTGATCCCATGAGGTCCAATTAAGATTCTCCATTACAGAAACAAGAAGGAAGGATGCTCAGTTGCATATGATGAATACATATTATGCCAACACACACACACACACACACAGAAAAACACCCGGAGGCAGGAAGGCTCTGGTGATTTGTGAATATTGACACATAAATGAGTTGTGACCTAAAAGGCGTCAGACATATTTAGCAGGAGATTGCTCTCATGCTTTCAATATGGGAACCACACTAACGTGGTCTTTCATGTTTGCCTCCCGATGTGGGAGAAGTCACTGGGAGCTGAAAACCCATTTTCAAATCAGGCTGTATTTGTTCGGCACGCTCACAGTCGCCACCTCTCATCTCAGTTCTATCATAATGAGACATATACAAAAAGAATATCCTCACCCGTGTATATATATGTGTATATATATATGTGTATATATATATATATATATATATATATATATATATATATATATATATATATATATATATATATATATATATATATATATATATATATATATATGTGGGCAAACATATTTTTTCTTTACACCTGTTCTCTCTTCGGATTAATTAGCAACATTTCTCGCAGGTTCCATTTAAATGTTTTTCCCTTTGAAAAAATAAAAATGGTCCGACGGGGTTTAATTAATTGGAAGTTATCAAACCCCTTCTCAACAGGACCTGCTGATTGCTGTAATTAAAATCATATCTCAGAATTAACTTCACTCTTAGTCGCTCCTGTTATCCGAATCGCCCATTTGAACACAATCACTCCGACTGGTGGGAGGTTTCAGTTTACTTCCGCTCGAGACGATCAAAACAACAATCACAAACATTTTGCTGAGAGAGTTTGTTTAATCAGCGGGAGAAACGATGCTGGTCGGCCTCCAGTATTTGCTTTCTCCTTCGTATAAGGAGAGTTGAAATGTGTTTTGTGTTTCACGTGTCCTGTTTAGGTATCGTATAATGACTCAGAGCTGGCAGCACCAGCCGGAGGACCGGCCCAACTTCACCACGATCCTGGAGAGAATCGACTACTGTCTGCAGGTGACCTGCTCTGCTGTACAGATATCAATCAGGGTTTAACTTGAGGGAAATATCTTGCTCATACGTAGATGGTGTCAGATAATAGGTGCTGTCAGTTGCTTGTTGCAGAACGTCCATGTGATGAAGTCTGATTCCAAATAAACGATTTTCATGGGATCAGTCAATCATTTTCAAATGTGACGGCTCCATTCGAAAACACTCTTGCACCTACGAATAGCATCTGTATCGTGTTTCAAGTGTTGACGCTCCAGAACTGTTTTGATATCTACCTGACGACCTCCAACAACACGGTGGAGTCACTTCACATCTCCTGATTTAGAGCTCTGGAGCTGCTTTTAAGTTGAACTGGTCATGAAAGTTTAATTCCTCAGGTTCCTGCAGCCTTTGAAGAGTAGAATTCTGTCGTCTTTCAAGTACTTTGAAAGCTACCTAAACCCAAATGTTCCAGCCTCTTTTAGCCTGTATTAGCCTGTGTTTGTCTGACCAAAACTCTACTTGAGGAAAAAAAAGATGAAACACTTTCATGAATGACAAATATTGGAAATACAACTGTTGTCTGTTCTTCCATCTTTCAGGACCCTGACGTGGTGACCATGCCTTTGCCCATCGAGTATGGACCCGTCCCTGAGGAGGAGGAGCGTGTGCCAGCGCGTCCTGATGACCCCTCAGGTTCAACCGTTATCGTGAATGCTCAGGCGCCTGATGGGGAGGTTCCCCAGCCGCCGCCATCCTATCCTGCAGAGGAGAACCGGAGAGGTGGGGAGCACACGGTCGTCACTAGCACAGCATCGGAGGCGAGAGCCCAGACTTCAGCTCAGCCACAGCCATACCTCCACCCGCACCAGCATCCTCAGACACAGACCTCCCTCACCATGACCACCACCAAGACAATCACCTCCACAGCCACCTCTACACTCACTGCCAAGGTACCCCACGTCTCCACCCAGCCCAACCCCGAGGGGGGCCACATCAACCTGGCGTTCAACCAGGGCCATCCGCCAGAGAAAGACGGCCACAACGGCAAGAGCACCAGTCTCTGGAACCCCACGTATGGCTCGTGGTTCCTCCAGCAGCAGCAGAGGAAGCAGCAGCAGCAGCAGCAGCAGCAGCAGAGGCAGGTGGGTGTTGGAGGGATGTTGGGAGCTGGAGGCAGCAATGTCAGGGTGCCCGGCGAGGGGCAGGAGCAGGCCGGGCGGACGGTGGCTGAGATGGCCGGTGCTCTGGGTCTCCAGCACCAGCACAAGAAGTTCCAGCAGCAGCACCAACTCCAGCTGCTGCACCATCAGCAGCAGCAGCAGCAGCAGGGTCTTTGCCGACCTCTGCTGCCGCCTCCACAATCTCTCGCTGCCCAATCACCCCTACTTTTAGATTCGGCCGCTTTGCCGCCGGTTCCGCTCTACAGACTGAGACGTTTTCCCTGCGGAAACATCGGCTACGGCTACCAGGAGCAAGGCATGCCGGTAGAGGCTGCCCACGGCAACCCCAACCCCCCTCTCCCTCCACCCCTCCCCTCCCAACAGCTCGCCCCCATGTCCTCAGCGGCCCACCAGAGGGCCTCCATTCCCACCTCGGTGTCCCTGGGTCGGTCAGGTATGTCAGAGGACAGCCGTCCACTGCTAGTCACCATGGGGACAGTGCAGGACCCCCGGCTACCCAGAATGGAGGGCCACAACGCCACCGTGCTTTAGCCCAACTGCCTGTACTGCTTTTGTTTTCACGACCTCTCTGGAGACTGTGTGTTCAGGACACACAGCATGGAACACTGTGTCACAGCAGAAAGCGTTTTACACCATCCTACTCCTCCACTCGTTTGCTTTCTCCCGGAAAGAACTCATCCCGCATAACCAGAGCTGGATGGATCCATCGGCCCCGGGACGGCGTGGGGAAACTCCCCGATGGATACTAAAGCACATCAGAGAACTTTGGATGGCAAAATAAAGAGTAAATGCTACTTTTAAAGAGTTTAAAAACATGTATTTTTTCAACGCTGAAGGTGTTTGTGACTGACTGAGCGGCAGAGAAGTGAGTTGTTGTGTTGATGTCGGATGGACTCGACCCGGGTGGAAAAGGACTATTATGCAGATTCAGATCTCTATATTTTGCCACACTTCAGGCTTTGAGTCATAAACTTTGGTGACCAACAACCAACTGTGAAGTTGTTTCAGTTTTGCTGAACCCTCACACTATTCCGTATCCACATCGTTTCTGGGGAAAAAGAAAACGTGTGTTCGTACTTCTATCAGACTATTTTTCAAGACCACCACAGGCTGGGACATTCGACTACCAGAGACATTTATACTAAAAAATACTGGGAAAATGTGTTGCTGTTTGCTTGTTTGCCTGCTTGTTTATTTATTCCTTTGTTTATTTATTATCTGGAAGTGGCTCTATAAATTATTAATGAACAGGCTGCTTAGGATACAAACATTCATTTTACATCGGCTGATTCTCACTTTGGGTTTTTTGAAACTGTGTGAACTCATTTATAGTCAGAATTCAACGTAAAAGGAGAGTTCGACAAACAGAACGTCCAGATGTTCTGAAGCTGGATGAAGAACCAGAATATTGAAGCGGACGAAGCAGAGACGACTTGACAAAGGAAAAGGAGGATGATGACAAACCACCCACAGCGATGAAGACTTGCAGTAACTCGTTACCCCGGTTACAACTGATCTCTGATCCCCACTCCTCTTCTTCATGACTCCATTCGTGCTTTGAGAAGTGAAACCAGCCGTCAGTAACCTTTAATTCATTTCTTTAAAAGATATTTCTTACCCTTCTTTTTTTTTTGTCCTGATAAAGAAACATTGTGGATAAAACTGAGTGAATCTCAATCTCGGTATTTACTATCTCAAAGCACTCCGCATTCCTGAAGCTGCATATTTTTATTACCGAATGAATGTTGTGGAATACAAATGAGTCTGAATGAAGAGTTTAACGATAAAACTGCTTTCGCTCCACGTTGCGTGTCACTCTCACACCTGCCTGTTACAGTCCGACGTTCTTTAAGTTAAAGGTCACATACAATATATTTTTGTCAAATAATAAGAGCTGATACGACGACGTGTGTCGATCCTTTCCGATGCTTCGCTCGCCTCTCTGGCGCCCCCATCAGTCTGTGTGCTGTAAAGCGGTTGACGAGCCATCACGTCGGTGTCCCGACGCCGACCCACTGAGTACGACACGCGTGTTCCCGTCGGACAGCTTCGATGAGCAACTTACATGTCGGCTAATGAAAAAGTATTTGCTTTGTCTCCAGTGCCGGTGTTAACTGCATTGAATCTGTGTTCCCCTTCGCAGCTCATCCCCCCATTGTTTGATGTAAAAAGACACACTGAACTTCACCTGTAAATGTTGTAATTATAAAGTATTGTACGATGGCTCTGGTAAATGCTGTAAATTGCCCTTCAGAAGACATTCGCCAAAATTAATAAATTACTACATAATAAACGTCTTGCTTCTGAACTGATTATTAGTAAAGCTGGCAGTAACGAACTAAAGAAGTGTAGCGCACTGCCCGATGGTGCAGCGGTTAGCGAGGATTCCACCTGTTGTCCTCATGTGTTGGTTTCCTCCGGGTACTCCGGTTTCCTCCCACACACCAAAAAACATTAATTGGAGACTTTAATGGTCCACAAGAGTGAATGTCAGTTACAATGGTTGTCTGCTCTACTTGTCAGCCCAGTGATCTACTGGTGACCAGGCCGGGGTTGACCCAACCTCTCACCCGAGGTCAGCTGGGTTTGGCTCCCTGTAACCCGGCAACAGGATCAGCGGTAAAGCAAATGCAATGGTGGATGGATTCTACCAGCACACAGCGACTAAAGTGCTTCACAAATCAGGAAAGAACATTATACTACAGCAGTATAGACAAAAACAATGAATGGTTTAAAATAAAAACAATAAAAACAAGGCAGGTTATCAGCACAGACACAATAAGATCTATAAAACAAATAAAGACATTCAGCACAGAATGAAATAAAATTAGTTAATACGTAGATAATTCAGGGCACAAGCTATTTAACGTGTGTATCATGAATCCTACGCTGTGTTTACCGTAATCTTATTTCAGATGAGAAAAGTTTGAGTGGCTCATTAGTATTCATCAGCCAGGACACAGAATCCTGTTTACCTGCACTGACAGCAGCCGGCAGTAACGTGGCAGCAAACAGTTTCAACCCTCGTACACGCTGAAACTGGATAATTTACACCGTCACGTTCCTGTAGTGGATTATTTAACAAGGTCTTCTTCTTAATTAGGAGGAAAATCAGTTTCAAATGTGTGTCATGAACGAAGCAGGAGATGTTTTATTAAACAGCGTCGTCCACGCTAAATAACATTTTCCAAAATAAAAGCCTGATAAATATGACACACATTTGAAATGTAACGTGACAAAGATTTGAAAATTCTTAACAAGCACAGTTTGTGTGTACAACTTACTCATGTTGAACAAATCCAACATGAAATGCAAAAATGGCTCTGAAGCATCGGGGCTGCACCTCAATAACAGCAGCCTGTCCTCTGCAGCATCCAGCCATCCTATGATCCTCATCCCCCTGGTGGTTGCTCATCAAATACAGCTATCACGGTGCTGGATATGTGTCTTATGAAATATTATGAAACGGGTCATTCCAGATGTAGGTCAGCCACTTTTTGCAGCGATTGATAGGGTGATCGTAAAAGGTGTCAGAACAACGTATCAACATCACAGCCGTTAATCTGGACGTAGCATGAGGCTGAGTTTAAGATAAATAAAATAACTCATGACATTCTCTATAATTGACTTGTGACTTTCTTTCAGCTTTTATGTCACTATGTCTCATCCTTTCTCTTCTACTGTTGTTAATAAGAGTTTAAGCGCCTGGGTAATTTGTGTCAGTCTAATAGCAACTGTAGGAGGAACAACGACTGTCTGATGCACTGACATGAAACTTTGTAGAGGTACTTGTGGTCTATTGTGATTGACAGCAAACACACACGCATTTTATTTTATGACCAAATACGGTAAATGTCAGCCTCAGCTTCACTCCGTCTTTAGTGTTTATCTTCATCCTGCCGTGTCGACGTCCGGTCGCACAGAGCTGCTTCATCCTGACTTGATAACAGACTTTAGGGATATTGAGTTTTACAGATTATGTTTATCAGTCTTCAAAGGTGGTCACATGTACGAGCCTTAAGATCTGCGTGGGGAGCCGGTCGTCCATCATGTTGCATCCACAGTGGTGCAGAACGGACAGAACAGCACCTTCCTGATGCTCATTAACATTTTTTAACCTGTTTAAGCCAAAGGTGTCAACCTGCCCTGATGTCCTCTGATCCAACAGCAGAAGACATTGGATTTCTGTCCGTCTCGCTTAAAGTCTCCAAGTCTGCTAATCATGTCCATGTCAGCTGTATGTGAGAGGTTGTCGACATTGTCGGCTGCTCTGACTTGATCCACTACAAACTTTCTGTGTGTTTCACTGACTGTTACAGGAATGGAAAGACGGAGAATAAAAAACAGGATGTACAGCAGACACATGGCTCAATGAGGGGGGGGCAGTTCTCTTCAGACAGTCCTGAGAAAATCACACGGTGCTTAGAAAGATGCCGGACTGCTTTACACCGACATCCAGTTTGACCTCAGTTCCAAGAAGAGTTGTAATCGCAGGCTTTGGTTTCCAGACACCAGTCGGAGTCCAGATTCAGCCGTCACACTGAAGCGTGATGTAACAGAGAAGCGAGTCGCTCTCCGGTGGCAACTGTTGAATTTGTGGTTGACTTGACAGCGAAGTGTTTGAGTTCCTTATTTACGCGTCTTCGGTCTCCTCAGCAGCAGCAGCAGCTCCTCACTCCAACCCATCACATGTGTCTGATAGGTTGTGTGATGTAAACATTTGAGCTCCTTTGACTCCCTGAACCGCCTTCCTCATCCTAAAAGTAAAGCAGGTCTAGAGTACAGTGGGGTTTGATGTGACCCCTCTCTTCCTCGGCTGCAGGGAGGAAGCTGACATTCACTGCTAATTCAATCTCAAGCAGCATTACTCAACTGACCAGAGTGGTATTCAAAGAGCAAGGTAGAGGAGATGGAAAGACAAGACCCTGGAGGGCTTTTCTCTCCTCTGGTAATGAGAAAAACCCGGCCAGCGGACATGAGACTGAGATCTCTGGATTAGAGGCTGCAGGCATTCTAACATGAAATCACTGGTTCTGTTGAAGGCCGAGCTGCGGTCGCAGTGTTGGGAGAAGTGGAAGAAGCTTTCCGCCGAATAAAATCCTTTGTAATTAATATTTAATTTCAATTACAGCTCACGTATGTGATCAGCAGTATTACGGACAGTCAGCTGGTCATCTCACACACGGACAGGGTGAATGGAGGATAATCCCTGGGTTGGAAACTGGACTACAGATGCAGAGGACTGTGCAGCTGCCAGTTTATATTTGCTAGCCACAGCAAACTGGATTCCTTGGATGCCAGCTGTGCCTGTGCAGCTCTCCATCATGTCCAAAAGCAAGCTGGAGTCTTGCTTCATGGTCTTAGCAGGATCATTTGTCTCCCATCAGGGATCAGCGCTACACTCTGCACACTGCTGACGCTGCAGCTCAGCACTTACCACATAGCGACATGTCTCAGCTTTGGTCCAGCTTTCTTTATTCATCTCATTTTGATACTGGAGGTAACAAAAGCACGGGAATGCAATATAATATCCAAGTTACATAAACATGGCAGTTGTGTAGTGATGATTTTTAGACAACAATGATGTCATCATGCAGAGGGGGAGGAGTTAAAGCACCACTATCATGTACTTTCATCCCCTGGAGTTTTCTGCAAGGTGTTTCATCTCCAGAACTGATGATCACTGCTGTCTGTGACAGAGGGTGAAGTGAAGTCATTCACAATGTCAAGAGCGAAGATTTAAACCAGCACAGCAGATCAGAAAGACGATTCAGGACATAAAGTGTGTTTGCTTCGTCATTTGTACGGAAATATAATGAACTTCTCACGCTAAACTTTACAGCATTGATCTTTAAATAATACAAGTAGACTAAAGTCTGCTGTCTGGGAAGACTTGCTGAGAGCAGACTAAGATCTGTGGCTGCACGAACTGACGTCTCACAGTAAATGATCAATCAGAGGTCAAGTTCACTATCAGGATAGAAATGTTTGGGTGACCATTACCGTCCATATTTCACTGAGATATACCAGATATAAAAACAAATGATGCCGAGACCCACTGCTGCTCTTTGTCATGTTTTAGGATCAAAATAATGGAAAGACTATCAGGTTTCCTATCAGGTATCACAAGCTGTCAACTCCGAATGGAAATGTAGATGGCTCAGATGGAGGGATGAAAAAAAGCAACAGAAGATAACTCTTTCATGCTTTGATGTACAACCGGAGGACCGGAGGCCAAACATGATGCCAACACAGCGATACTCAGGACACCCACCAGTCTCACAGTCCGTCCAAGAGCCTCACTTCATGCAGCAACTGGCTCCTGAGAAGACGAATCCATCAGCCTGAGCTGGAGGAGCTTCCCCTCACCTCCACCCGGTCTTTAACCCGGACCGGTCGTCCTATCAGAGGCTTAACCCGACGGAGCCAAACCACCAATTATCTCCGTCCTGTCCACAACTGCAGAGCACCAACAGGAAGAGGAACATCATCCGATGGGGGAACAGATTTTGACGGAACATCGGATTGAACAACTAAATCTTTGACTGGCAGCAGAAATGAGACGTAATAACGACGTTAGCAGATGATCCACTCAGCGACACGTAGACGTCCAGACCATGAACATTATTGATTGGGAACAAGTTATCCAACAGTCTATCTTGCAAACCATCTTGTAAGTTCCATCAGAAACACAGTAAAAGGTTATTTTGGGTAATAGAAAAATGTTTTGACATAAAGGACAATCGTCAGTTTGCTCGGTGGTGGTGACCTACCGGTACATTAATAACAGACTGACACTCCTCACAACACATCGTACAGTCTGTTACACCTGCTGAATATCAGAGGCTCCACTGATGATTCACTTCATTCTCCAACATTAAATCGAGCTCCTGATCAGTTGTTTGTCTTTGGTTTTGTTTCTTCTGTGTAGTTACAAAAACGTGCAGTAAGTACAAGCCTGAGTATGAATCTGTATTTGCAGGCAGGCTGACAGTGAAGGTGAGAGGTTCTCCAGCTTCGCCCCGGGTGGAATCTCACGGTAAGTGAACTGACATGTAACCGTCTCAAAGCGTTCGTGTTGTTTGGTTTCGGTCCCTGAAGACGAGTCTCCTCTGCACAAAGTCGAGAAAACCTGCGCTTGATCGACGACCACAGAGGCAGAAGAAGAAGAAGAAGAGAGAAGAACTGGGAGGAAGTCGAGTTAGAATATAATCTTTTTATTTCAATTGTCAAAAATACTTGTTATTTTGCTCAACATGAACGCGTCACAGCAAACTCCTCTTCAACACACTCGCACATCACACACTCAACAACTCCACATGTCCATAAAAGATCTTCTTCTTTAGAAATGATCTCTAATGGAGGTAAGTTGACACCCCGTCGACCTAATAAAGGAAATGCATGATAACATGAAGTATGTGGGGCTGTGAATGTCTTTAGAGGAGGTGGATTTAAATATGTGGCCCCCAAAATAAAAGATTCCTCACAAGATCACAGGACCCGAAGACGTTCGCACCATCGGTGGAGTTTGAAGTCCCTCATGATATCGGGGTCACAGATACGTCCACGTTGAAAGAACCACCGTACATCATCACACGGATTCCCTTAATGGAAACCAGAAGACCATCTCAAAGAAGAAATGTTTATCAAGATGTTTCAAAAGGAATTTGGAGGACTAAGCTTTTAAATCTCTCCCTCGCTTCGAATCTCAGATCTGTGGCGGATATTCCAGACAACCTTGGGCTCCGACCACCACTGCTTTTCATTTAAAGGAGGCCTGGCCAGACGGATCAATAAGTGAACACCATTGAAGATTCTCCGGCTACTTTTGGGGCCTTCGGGCCCTAATTGGCTGGTACATGAAAGTTTTACTGAATAGACGCTCTGTTCTCAACATGCACAATCGATGACTTGTTCTCAGCAGAGCCGCCCGGACGCCTCCAATCAAACAGGAAGCTCCATCCTGCAAACCTCTGGATGATTGCAAGTTTCCTGTGTCAAGCTGATTTAATTAAGTGCTAAATGCAATTACACTCCGTCCAGTAGTCTGAAATGTGGTCTTCAACAAATGTTATGATATTTCATTGCACTGAAGAGCGAGAGGTTTGATCTGAGTCTCAAAGCTCCAAACACCATCAAGTCCAAAGGTGCAGAACAAAACAACACATGCTTAATCCACGTGGTGATACAAGACCGTAGCAGACCACCAGTTGGTAGAAGGTTCCTGTTCTGACTGAAGTCCCATCAGTTTGCTGCAGGATGTCTGACAGTCAGAGCAGAATAAATCCCTTGTTTCAAAGCGATGTTCATTAATACACACATGCACATGAAGAAACAGAAACACACTTGTGGTTCGAGGGATAAAATCTCTAACTGGTCCGAATCAGCTTTGTGTTTTGAACTGGTTTTACATGGGTTCACGTCCATATCATCTGCTGTACATTATCTAGAATACAGCAGAGTAAAGTAGTGCAGTTTTAACGTCTCGTTAAGACCCTCCTCCAACAGAATAACTCTAATGACAGTTTAAAGTTAATCTAATAAAGTGCTTCCTTTACCTCCGACCTTTCCCCCCAAAAACGAATCTAGTAGTTTAAATGTGAACTATTGATGGCTGGTTTCACCAGGATAATCCAGACCACCTGTGGAGGAGTGGAGGACTGACGACGTCGTTAAGAAATTAAAAATGTTCCTGCATTGAGTCGCTCATAAACAGAAGATTTCAATAGCTGAAGCATCTTGAATTTCCATCTTGAACCCTCCCGACTGCTTTCAACTGTTTTCATCCACCAGCCGCGACCCGTTGATGCCGCGGTAGGTGACGCGGCTGGGCCGGACCAGGACGCCGTGGCCGGGGCGGCAGGTGAAGTAGCGGCGGCCGCCGACAGAGCCGTCGTTCTTGCCCTTGGGACCTCGCAGCTCCAGGCCGAGCCAAAGGCCCAGGGCGAAGTCGGCCGTGCCCAGGTAGCGGATGAAAGCCATCTCGTTGGCGCTGCTTAGCAGGACCTGCATGCCCACGTGGAGGCGGACCCGGCCGTCGGAGCCCGGCAGGGGGCTGCCGCCCGCGGTGCTCCCGGGAACGCTGCTGCTGCCGCTGCTCAGGTTGCTCCAGCGCCGGCGATGAGGGTTGGAACGACTCCTGATTTCAGATGACATCAAAATCAAGCTCAGTTTTTTAGGGATTAATCTTTAATTCTAACGACAATCATGCAGTTCAAGAAAAGGAACTCCACAGTATACTCAGTACAGATTCTAGCACTGCTGTGGGGAATTGGGACGATGCTGAGGATCCTTGGTAGGAAGGAATGTGAGAGCTGAGGGGGGAATAAGACACCTGGTAACAGTGATTCTCCTGCTCGTCTCCTTGGGGGCGGCGATGCCCGATGATGTGCTGCAACTGCGACGGATCGTCCCTGTATGGCAATCACAGAAGAATTGCTTCACAAGCAGTCGACACATGATAAATGCGGGGATATATTTCAATGTGATTCCGGGAGAAGAGCGAGCGATAACAGGCGGAACTCTCACCGCTGAAAGGACGGTTGAGGCGAGATGAGGAGAGCTCGGAGAGGCAATCAACAGATCCATGGATCCTGAGAGTGGAAGAAAAACAAAACAAACAAACTGACTCAGGTTTATCTGGAGTGTATTTCACCTCAAGTAATGCAGGCAGGGGAGATAGAAAATATATTCACGTAAAACAGAATAACTACAACATCCAGTGCAAATGTTGTTCAGATTAAAGTGAGTCCAGATCTCATGAAGGCTCCTCCTGATCTGAGGAGAAGATCATTGCCTCCACAGGAGCTCCTGTCCTGCTTACTGATGCTTTCATAAGCTGAATGTGACTATTACAACACTGGTATGCAGAGTGAAGCTGCCAGTGTCAAGTAGCAACAGAGGAAGCAAACCGTGTTTCCTGAGGAGCCGGGTGGAGGAACTAAAATAAAATTGTGGTGTTTTGGGGGGAAGCAAAGGAAAAGCTGTTTGTTTTCTTAATGGTGTTTGATGGCTGCTGACACAAGAAGAACAGAGGAGCAGCAACACGCTGCTGGATGGAGAGGAGGTGAGGTCTGACAGAGGGAGAGCTCTTTGTGCACCGGGGTTAATTAGCAAACAATGGGAAGGGAGAAGGACATGAATAAGGGATGGCAAGAAAAAAACAACAAGCGCCGACTTTCCAAGAGGAGCTTTTATCTCACAGAAGACCTCAAAAAGGGCGTTAAAAATAGAAACTCCAGGAAAGTAATGAGGGAGATGGAAAAAAAACATCGGAAGAGGGAAGACAAACCCCCCGGAGGGTCTGCGGGGAGGTGGAACACAAGTGGCAAAGCGAAGGTGAAGAGATCAATAACACCTTGTCAGTAAAGTGGAGTGTGTCAAATTAACCCTTTCCTTAACAGCATTATGGATTATATTATAGCTTTTAAAACGTGGCTGCGTATCCACGTTCGACACAAACGACGCACTGGGCACGGAGCTATCAATGTGCCCTCGAGCAGTTTTTACTCTCTTGCAGAAAACGTCTCCAGAAGTGAAACAACTAAGTGGCTTTTGAACACGCGTGTGGAACCACCGATGCATACCTCCATATACTCCCATGAATAAATGATCCCCGTAAATAGCAGCCGCGGCACTCGAGACACGTGTTGCATAAGTTGAGTCAACACTTTGCATTGTAGAGCAGGAGAATGCAAAACACTTGATTGGCACGCTTTGCTCTGCACATCACAAAGGCTTAAAGGATTGTTTGATTTGACCTGCCAAGAACGGAACTATGAATTAGGGAAGTGGGTAACGTGCTGCAGCCGAGTCCCTCAGTTACTGACAGCATGCATGTTTCTTAAGTATCATTTTAACCACACCAAGGGGATGTGACATGCACATCAAAGGTTTACAGCTCCGTCAACCTTGTGGGAGCAAAGAGACAACAACAGAAGGTTAGTACGTCCAATCACATTCAAACAACATGTCAAAACTCACTCATCATCCTCGGAAAAAGAGGAAGACAAAGAAATGTAATATCTGGGGACTTTCTGACGTCTTGTCTTTGATCTTATCCGGTCCCGGAGAACCGTTGACCTGCGTGCTACAGATGACTGAAGGCTTCATCACCGGGCTGCGTTCAACTTGTTTAGAAATAAGAATGTGACATCAAAAGAGAACAAGTCTTTTCTCTGGCAGCAATAATATGAGAAGGTTGAGAATTCAGCTGTGTGACAGCCAGGCTGACAGACAACACACACACACACACACACACACACACACACACACACACACAAAACACAATACAGACATCATTTTTAAATACAGTATTGTAGGTTACCTGCATATTGGTATCATGTAATACACAATTACAGAAGAACACACAACTCTTCATCTTCATGCCGTGTCTTCCTCCTCTCAGCAGTACGATACGAAGTTAAACACACACTGCTGCATGTGTACCGTCTCAGCACTTTACAGGATGTGCTCACATATTAGTTTCCCTGTTGTGAAAATAGAACCTCTCAGCTACATTTGATACCCAAACAGACGTCATTCACATCATCCGTTCTCCGTATCTGGAAGGCACCTGGCTCGTTAAGAGGCTGCACGGTTAATTGAGGAGTCAAGAGGCGACCTCGGGCTTCACGTTTGACAAGTATGACTGCAGTTAATCACGAGTGTAGAGTCGCAGTGTTTCCCCGACACAGAGGGCAAAATCAAACATGTCAACACTTCCCCAAACCGCACTGTCAAAGCAGCTCGTTAGTGCCACGAGGTGAATTGATGAAGGCGATGAATCGCTACCTCGGGGTGTGTTGTCGAGTTCCTCAGAACATCCACTCTGAACTTTACAGAATCTTTTCAAGTTGCATGTTTGACAAATTAATTTCATTTCTGTAGTTGGGAGCTCAAAAATAAGAATAAACGACTCAATTAATCATGTGTTGAAAAACCTTAAAGGGCCGGTACTCACCTTTGAACACGAGACGGAGGAGCGAACACGCCGTGTTTTGGCGGGCAGGTGAAGTACCTCACCCCACCCACCGATCCGTCGTTCTTACCACTGGGCTTGTCCAGTTTGATGCCCAACCAGAGTCCTGGGAAGACAGACGGACAGAGTGAGAGCTGTGACGGCCCCGTGGATTTAACAGGAGCCGACGCTATGAGGAGAGATTCACCTTAAAACCAAAATATCATTAAACAAATTCCTTCATAATTGAAGATACTGGTACCAGCAAGGAGGTGGGAAGCGAAGCGACACAGACTTCAACGACAGCCGAGACACAACAGCTCGGTGAAGTTCTTTTACATTTAATATTGGTCGTTGTCACTCACTGAAAATGTCTTGATGGCGGCAGAGACGGAGTCCCACTGTGATAACACATCCAACTGACGGTTCGACTGTTTAAGTTCTGATTTCACCGAATTGATAGAAGGAGCAGACGAGCAAACAGTTTGCACGCCTGAACGCCTCAGTGTTTTTAATACAGACACCAGCGGGAGTCCTGACCAGAGACGGAGGAGCTGCTCTTCACATGAAGACACAGGACTGAATTAGCGGAGCATGTTCACCACCGATTTAAGAGTATCAAAGAAAACGTAAGAGAACAGGATCCTCAGCAGTGTGGATCGATGTGTTGGTGCGTATTCACACCTGCCGGACTGTCCAATACCACTGAACACTGGGAGAGGTTTTCCTCCTGATCTTCTGCCCAGTAGACTGTCACTGTGAGTGTACACAGCAGCTCACGTAGGCTAACAGACAGATTAATACGTCTTCCAGCACTATAAACACAACTATACTGCTCGTTGTGTCAATTCCTGCCACCGAACGAACTCCGTCGGCTTCTCTGTGCCGAGGAGACGACTTGTGTGACAAACGGCTGATCCTTGATCCTGATCATTCATGACGTCTCTTTGTAAGCAACTCAAGACTGCTGCAAACTGATAGACATGATTTATTAAGGAGATGATGAATATTTCAAATGGCTTTTGAAGGCTTCTTTTTTCCTCTTCTTCATTGTAAAGGTGCCACTTGTCGAACGCGTCCACGTGGTTTCACTCCTTTAAGGAGAGAACAGCTCGGTCCTCTTGAAGCTCCGCGTGTTCTTTACTGAACACTTAGAGTCTATTACATTGAACAGAGTCATGATTTATGTGCGCTGTGACAGAATAATTCATGTAGTCAGACGTGATGCCAGACAGTCCATCGAATCGGTATCAGTCCACGTTGATAACAGTTGCTCTTTAAATTATGTGTCATATATAATGTTACAATAATGGATATTAATATCAAACATGCCCAATTAAAAGCTTCAGACTGCTGACGAGGTGATTTCAGCTTGTTGGAGGTGTTTTTATACGGTCGTCTGCTCCGGGAACAACAAGTCTACAAGGTACTGGGATGCTGCCCCCACAACGTCCTGTTGCTCCATCAGAAGACGGGGGGGCCTTAGAGAGGAAGACCCCTTAAAGACCTGTATCAGATAATTAAGGACTTGTGAAAGTAATATATTTATAATGCTAGCTAAACAAGCTAATGCTTTAAAGACTACAGAACATCCATCGTATCAGCTGACCTGGAGCAAAGCTTGTTTTTCCATAGAATTGGACCACACCCGTCCTCTGGCCAACGACCAGCACCCGGTCCCCCAGGCGCACCTCGGGGTCCTCAAACACAGAGCTGCCAGCTGAGGGAGTTCGGCTTCGTAGACCTAGGAGAAAGGATCCAATTATCATCTTCTACAATTCCATTAGATCATATCAATCCTCAACCGATGGATTTCACACCTGCTTTAGTGTTCGCGGGGGTGCCGGGAGAGGTGCGGAGGGCTGGTGAGGTCGTGGTCCGGGGGCTCGGAGAAACACGGTCCTGTCGGTGCCGAGCCGGAAGACGTTGCCTCGGCAGTGGACGAGAGTCCAGCGAAGAGGACGAAGAAGACAGAGAGCGGGAGACGACACCTGTCATCAAGAGGTCGGAGGAATGAGTCACAGGACACGCAAAGGACGAGAAATTCAACGTGTCGACCGGATAAAACCTGCACTTCAAAAACTGTTGAAACAAGGCTGCATTGGGGCTTTGTAGCAATTACTCAGTCTGCTGTCTTAAAATCATGAAGTAGGAACTGTGTTCCTGCCTTCCATTGAAATAATGAAGCCGAGCCTGCTGTGAATCGTTCCGTCGTATCTTTCTGATTACGGTTCCCAGATCAACACAATTACTTGGGTATATTTTCAGAAAGTCAGCCTCATCTTTTCTAAAGCACAAATCAAGTGGGTATAATCTTCAACATGCAGGAGAGGGAAACCTAATTCCACTCTTCCGGAACAATTTGGAAACAGGACCTCAATAAGCTTTAAACTTCCTCAGACCTTCATGGGCCGTGCGCTGATTAAATGCCTAAATCTTATAGGCTAATTGATTAAATCTGTGCCAAAGTACTTTTCAGGGATTAAGCTACAAATTGGGACCCAGACTGTGATGGGCAGAATACTTTACCCTTTGCCGAAAGTTAATTCGAGAGTGAGTCTTGATTAATGACGGTGTTCTACATCCCGCATCAGTGGGTGACCAGGTGACGCACATCGTCTCTGAGGGGCACGAATTATTAAAACACTTCCGTTTGGTTGTAAAACTTAAGAGAAGTTACACCAAACCCACCATCGTTCTCTGGTAACCAGTGCATGAAGCCCACGTATCTGGACCTTTGGTATCAACCTTCGGAACTGGAGTTTATCCCCGATCAGGACCAGGTGGACTTTTGTTAGAATACCGGACAGAGATTAACATAGACGAACAATGTATTTTTATACTTTAGCTTGACAACTGAATGTGGCTGCAGACTCCCGTCCACCTGCTGGATCAATATGAAAATATCACTTAAACTAAAGGAAGATCGGTGGAGCGGTTTGCATGAGAAGAAGCTGCCAAAGCAACAGATGCAGTTTATAAAGTTGACCTACGTATCTGTTTCCATACAAGTTCTGAGAATTAAGGACAATTACAAACAAGATTAGCAGACACACATGGTCGAACTCTTTGAGCAACAGAGGTGAAGGAACTTTGGAACAAGAGCCAGAAGACACTCGTGGTGTTCAAGAGTGTTTTGTCTTCTTACGACAGCTGATAACTGAGTGTGTTGTTTTTATCATCGCGTTTAACAACTGGTTACTATCAGTTACTCTTTAATGTTTTATTATCTTTAGCTTGATCCGACTGTTGATTTTATTCCACTTGCTCCTAAAGGCTTGTTGTGAAGCACTTTGGGATGCCAAGTGTAGGACGAGGTGCTATAGAAACCGATACTAGAGCAGAAAAGATAAGAACTGCAACGAGAGGATAAGTTAACGCTGTGAAGAAGCTGTAACAGAAACCAACTGTTACCAACGCTGACTCAAATAATAAACAATGATAGCATGTCTTGCAGAAGTGATCAGATGTATCGATTCTTAGCTTTAGATTCATTGATTACAATCTGAGTTCAGATTTAGAGTAGCTGGGAAACATCCCCCTCAGAAGCAGTCGGTCGTCCCTCTGAACTCCAAAGAGCAGACCACATTTCTGCTCCTGATACCAAACATTTTCTGTCACTTGACCTTTAGCTTGCAGGGAGCTCCTGGCTCCGTCGATCCCTTCGACAAACTGACGTTCACTTCATGTGACAGACTGCAACACAGACTGAGGCTTTATGGTTGGAGCAGTGGGGTTCGGTGATCCCTGTCTGTGTTCCCACCATCCTTTGAGGTCTGTTGACACACTAATAGGGGCCAGCCTGGCCTTCTGCTGTGTCTGTCTCTTTTGTTTAGCGAGACGAGGGAGTTTCTAAATGACCTCGCCAATCTTTAGATACACAGGAGCGAGCTGTCTGCGTGGCCGAGCTGATGGGAGGCTACAACACAGGTGGCACTGAGAGTTTGGGCTCTAAATGGCTAACGAAGGCCGTGTGTTTGGTCATGAACGAGTTCCTGGGTTGTAAGGTGCTGACAGAGATGCACACAAGCATCGCCGCACACACAAACACACAAACACGTTGCGATGAATGGCTGCTACTCAGCCCGTCTCCGCCCTCCATAGTTATTCAATTCTACTTAATTGGACTATCAATCACAGAATTCCACGAGCTACACGAAGGTCCGCTATTCCTGTCACGTCAAAAGCTTTGAATATTACACTTCAATAAGGCTGGAGTGGCACAAGAACCACCAGTTTACTTAAATGTTCTGAGGTCTCTGGACTATATTATGAGCTCACATTAGTCAGTGGAGGATGTGGGCAAAGATTGTGAGCGAGGCCTTGTCACTGTCTAAATAATGCATTCGCCTTTGGCAGTCAGAATCCGCCTTACAAGGCGTTTAAGGAAGATGAATATAAATAATATGCCGTGCAGTGGCAGGGCTCAAACAGGATGGAGGAGTTCTCTGGTCCTGAGTTTGCCGACTATCAGACGAGAGGTTCAGCAGACACCGCTGTAATCCAGTGAAAAGAAGCCTTCTGTCAGTTACCTCACATTGTCTCCAGAGTAATGGGGATGTTTCTGTTTCACCAAGAACTTGGTTTATCTCCCAAACCCCTCAAGCGAGTGCACTAATAGAATTATTTCTTCAGCTAACAGGGAAAATTCTGCCATGTTTCATTGATCTAATGCGGTTATTCCAAAATGTTTGAGTTATTTTATCAACGTGTCCTCTTATAATACAATCGAGATCTCCAGGGACTGAACATGTCCTGCTTCTGTGACAACGTATTCTAATGTGCTCATGGAAGTTCACCGAGTTTCCTTCCTACTTCCTATTTTCAGGCTTGCTGTTTGTTTTCACTGTAGTTGAAAACCGTGAACCTGATCGGAGCCGTGCTTTAATTCAAGCAAGTCTTTACCTGTGTTCTTCTTGGAGGTGATGCGGGACAGGTCAATACGAGGGGACGGGCGTTTTGGTGTGGATGTCTTTGTGCTGTTGGTTTTATGTTTCTCCAGAGGTTTGCTTATCTTGGAGAGCGGCGCAAAGATTCCTGAGAGAAAAAGAAAAGAAAAAGAGATTTTCACATGACACACATCATGTGGTTACTGTCATCATAACAAGACAGCAGCAGGTTAAACCTGAAACAACCTGATAGGACCGGTTCTGTTCTACAAAGTCAACAAGGTAAAAATAATTGACTGTGGATGTGAGCAGGTCAACATCTGAACTGTAAATACTGCTGAGCTGTGACGTGACCCACCATGTTTGAGTCGACAGGTGAAATACTGAACCCCAGCGACCGAGCCGTCGTTCTTCCCCTCCGGTTTGTCCAGCTCCATCCCGGCCCAGAGACCGCCAGAGAACTCGGTGCTGCCGCAGAATCGCAGAGTTCCTACCTGCGAACGCACAATTACAGTAGGTATGTACAACTTAAGTAACAATAAAGGATAAACAGTGATTTATCATTGTGATTAAATTGATTTATAACAATAATGTTAAACCCAGTGTGGCAAAAGAACTGGCTCAACAGTGTGTGTTATATCAGAAACAGACACTCAGCATGATTCTGATGCAACAATGTTTCATACATCATCGAAGAGACAAACAAAGGAAGACAGGAAGCTTGCAGGTACGGAGCTAAGTGCAGCTCAAGGACTGCTTTTAGTCTGGACGGGCCAATCGTTCAGGCCATCATGGACTTTTCAAAGAGCTTATTGATAGAGGACCTGCTTATGATTAAAACATGTAACTCAAATGTACTTTATTGATGCAAAGGTTTGCCACTGCACAATCGTTTTGAGTGAGATAACATGAAGTAGCTTTGAGCCCTCTGAGCCAAGATGGCGACCACCGTTTCTCCATCTCCAACACAATGAATATGGATGAAGTGGAAACTGTCCATCTATGGCAGAATGAACTGTTTAGGATGAAACCATGAACAACTGCATGGCCCCGATGTGATACGTCTGCAGATTCAAAGCTGATGGTGCGTCAATGCTGTACCCTTTTTTACAGTCTTTTAATGTCGCAGTATTAGTCGGGGTTTGATCAGCCCCATTCACATCACATCAACCCTCCCATGGAAACATGCTGAGGACATTCTCCTCCGGCTCTGACAAAGGACATGGCAGGGGTTTACAACTCCTATCATTTTATTCACAAAGGCATATAAAAGTCAGCTGCGTATAGCTGGATGATTATGTGCTGTGTGTGCATTAGTGAGTCTGCTCCACTTCCCCATATGCCTCCGCGGCGATGCACAAAGACTTTGCAGTGATAACGTGGAAATTTGAATAACGGCAGATACTGTGGTTCAGTCTCCAGCTGGGCTGAATCCAGCTCAGCCTGATTCTCAACCAATACTACCGACTGTGTGTCCACGGAGGGAAGCTCATGTCCTTATCAATGTGCTCCTGGTCTGAGGGTGGTAGATTGCAAAATCATGAATTTCCTGTTTAAGAAAAATATATCTAACATACAGGCACTGCGACAAGTTTATAAACTTAGATATCCATGTTCCCTAAAGCAGTGCATGTATGTCCCAGCTGATAATGTACATTTAAAGCACAGTGGTGATCGATGAGGGTCTATTTTCTTCATAAAAGGAGCCATATGTTTCCTACGAAATGTTTTATACTGTATTTCTTTGACTGCATTACTGAGGTACAATGAGTGGGTGGTCTGGATGCCTCCCTCCCAGGCGTCTTCATCATAAGCACTCTGACGTTAATTATAGTCTTCTCAATTGGTCCCAGCAGGATTGCATGTTAGCTTGACATTTGTGCTAATAAAGGGACACATTTTGAGGAAATAAGAGCATTATTAACATCAAACATCTCCTATAACTTTCACACCCTTTTCATACCAGGAACAAAGAACAGCATGTTTAATCCCAGAAGGAACGTCCCAATTATTCACTCGTGGTGTCAGGTGTGAGAAGTATTTGGAGATGTGCAAAGAGTATCGGTACAGGAAGTCAAGAGATGACAATAAGATGTGCGTTGATGTCAGTGTATGTGCATCGCAGTGTTCCAGCTCTCCAAGGTGGGAGGGCTCGGCTTCATTGTTATCTTCATGCCTGAGGGTCCTGTAGGCACACAGGTCCTGGGGGGATGGTGGATTGCAGCCAATCATCCTCTCGGCAGAGCGAATGTTACGCTTAGCATTGGCTGCAGCGTACCAAATGGTGATGAGGAGGTGAGGATGGACTTTATGAACGCAGCGCAAGTGCACCACATCATCTTCACTGGCAGGTTGGACTTGCTCAGCTGCTTTAGGAAGCACATGGTCATGGAGCTGATGTTCAGCTCTCATTTGAGGTCCTGGGTAATGATGGTACCCAGGCAGTTATTTAAAAAAAACATTCCATAGTTTTGTGAGGAGATATCATCATCCTGGTTCGTCTATGCCTTTCAAGCTATTTATGTTCAGCATAAAAGATACTTGTGTGAGCTTTTTGCATCAGGAGTTGGTTCAGAGTTCATCCAGTGGCTCCTGCCTTCTTAAGCAGACAAAAAAAAGTTGTAAGTTGAGTTCTTATTTCTTTATATGCACTTACATTTGATGCAGTGCAGTTTTCATGGAGACCAGCCAATCCGTACGACTCCACAGCGCTGCTTGTGCAACACATTCTCCAGTGCAACCCGTCATCAGGCATGAACCAAAAAGGTAGAGTGGTGGTGTCTGGTAAGGCAGGAGCCTCTGCCAGGAACCACAGGGAGCAGGTCCTTATTGTGGGGAGACATCAGCATCAAAAGTGTCTGTTTAGAGTGGGAGGCTCATAAACACAACACTGCAGCACGTCTCCCACCGCAAACCAAGATATGGAACGGAGAGACACTAGGCAAACTGACAGTGGTGTGCATGAGCTGTACACTGTCACTGTTGCCTTGCAGTGGAGGTGCAGGAGGCTTTGGGCGGCGTATGAAAGGGATATTCTGGATTTTTTTGTGAGTGAGTGATCGTTGACGTGTATGTTCACTGTGATTGAAAAACATAAGGTAGATGCCACAATTCGTGAAGCTTCGGAAGACAGGGACGTTTACAGGTAGTAAATTAGCTACATGTTACACAAGGATGTTAGCAGGGAACACTGTCCTAGCAGGCCGCTAGGTCGTGTTAGCAATGAACATTTGGAATGACAACTACCAGTCAAATAGGAGAATAACTCCAAAAACAAAGAACTTTTTCTATGAGAAAAATGCTGTTCCAAGAACGACGAGACCTGCTGCAGACGAGTGGAGGTCGGCTAATGTTTTAAGCTGAAGTTATTGATGTAAAGTCATACGGCAGGATGAAAACACACACAAAAACACCCTTTAACACATTCCGTTAATTAGGACACATCTTAGAGCGACTTTCTGGCAATGAACAATGATGGTTGTAAATCAATTAGATACTGTTCACATTCGCCCTCCGCTGTCCGTCACCATGAAACAACTGAAAGACACGATACAACAGAGACGTGAAACTTATTTATGAGACGCTAATAACAACAATCGGAGGATGTCAGTGGCAAAAACAAACACTTGAATTATTTTTTCTGCTCAGTTGCCCCATCAGTTACCCTGCAGCCGTTTCCAGGGTGTTTCTGTATGCGATCTGCATGTTGTGATATTCACGTAGCTGCTGTTTGTGTGGATCGCAGTGAACTCTTTAGGTCCTGTGAGCTTGGAGCTGTTCAGAGATCATTTGCTATGCTGTTGTGGTCAGTGCCAGAGAGCTACTAATTCATGAGCGTTTCAAGTGCGGCAGTTGAGTGCAGCGCATGGGTACATCAGCATTCATGAGTCGACTGTTTCGCGTTTGTGACCTTTAGTGTTGGGGAGAAGTCAGCCCTGTTTTGTGAATCGCCTTTGGATGTTGCCGGCTAGTTGAAGGCAGCAGCCTCGTGCGGTGGTGAGCCACAGTAGTTGTGATCGGTGTGTTGCGTGTCCGTTTTCACAGGTGTGTTTGCATCTTGAACTTTTGTAAAATAGCCTTAACATGTGGTATGAGATCACTGTATGCGAGTGTTCCTTTAGGTTTGTGACTGCTCCACTTGTGGGGGTCACATGTTGCTGTTTTGTGTGTTCAGGATGGCAACTTTGAGTGTTGCGTGAACTGGTAGAGTCTGCAGGCAAGTTGTGACTGCAGCCGTTGATGAAGATCTTGGCTATGGTCGCTGTTTTGTTTGGTCGCCTGTTGCTTCATCCAGTACGTGGACTCTTGGGACCATTTGATCCGTGGCTTCTGTGCTCCCTTTGTTTTCCAAGTCTGACAGATCGAAAAAAGGAACAAGTCTGCAGTGGGACTGCAGACGTATTAAAACACTACCTTATTCCTGTAAACTCTTGAGTCAGTCTCCACTTTATGTTGCAGCCCACGAGCCAACTCGTAACAACACACATTGCTTAATGATAGCACTTGTGGGCTAATTATCAGGCAGCTGCTTAGCCTCTCTGCACACACACAAAGAGGGGTGAAAAGGAGAGACGCACAGGCGTGAGTGCACTTTCCACACGTTGCATAATGATGACACTTGCAGGCTCATTACCACACCTGTTGCCAGAGAGACCGCGTGTCTTTAAAGCCACTGAGCAAATTGACAGGGGAATGTGCTGCTTTAATGCCGTGAGTCGGTGCCCCTATTAATCGAAAGGTTTAAAGCCAGGTGGCTAACACCGTGTGGATGAGCGGACGCATCATTATCGGTATCTGTTCACTAACAGAATTATCTGAATCGTTATTAGGATGGCCGGTCGGCAGATGGGCACGATTTGTATATTGATATTATGAATTTACGATTAATTATAATAATTAGAGCTATTTCCAGATAGGTTTGATAAGTTTTTGTGAGACAGTGGAAGGGGGACATTGATGGAATGACAACATTGATGATCTGTGCGTGCTACAATAGGCTGCTGGGGTTTGAAAGAAAGAGCAGCCAAGAATTGGAGTGGCTGCATCTGTGAGGTAATGCATTTAGGGTAAAGTAATAGTGGGAGAGTCGCCAACTTCGACTGGTTGTGGTACTTCCTTATTTTGGGAAAATGAGGCTGCGTAGTGACCCACTTCCTGTCGTCTGGCAGTGTCGCCACCTATGTCAGTGGTACAGGCAGATCTCTGTGAGCATCTGTGTGTGATTGCTGGGATCTGGGGATCCCCTGGGGATACATGCAGGGAGTCACTGCTCAGCTCCTGCTCCTATGTCGAAGGGTTCGGACAAAGCCGGTCATCCGGAGACGGCGGCGTACGTCATCAACCTCTTCAACAGGTCCCAAATTTCCTGAGCTTCAACAGAACATGTTTAGTCCTAACCACAGATCTTCTGCAGCGACAGTGAAAGCATCTTGATTTCTGCAGATTTCTTTTGCCCGAGTAAGGCACAAACAGAATTGGCATTGTCCCATTGTTAGTCACCGCTTGTAATCAATCAGCTGCTCATTTAGCTGATTGTCCAGTTCCAAGCCGAGTTTACACACAAGGTGAGACCGAGGTGGAGCCGCAGCGTGAAGTACAACCCCGGCCTCCGCCTGTTGTACCAATTCACCACTATTCTTCTCTACATAGTCATGTTTAAATAAGAATAAAGGTTCCGCAATTAAAATATTAATGAAGAAAATTCCAATATTTCTTGCCCTGATATAGTGACCTACCACACACCTTCTGCCCAGCTATCACCACACGGTCACCTAGTCGTATTCCCATGGTGGCGAGTTGAATCCTGGCCTTATCGGAGAGGGCAAGAGGGGACTGGACCTGCAAGGTGAGGGGCAGGGGGGAGCAGGGCCGGGGCAAAGCCTCTCTCAGCAATGTCTGGAGCTCTTTGGCAAAGGAGGCCGCATCTGCCATCTCCACTGGCATGTCGAGGGGGTCGGGCACCACGTCTGCTGGGCACTGGCCTTTCTCATTCTGTGAGAGGAAACAAGAAATCAAAACGTAGGATCAATAATAATAAACATCCAGTTGTGTGTCAACCATACTGTTGACCTAATGCTTGGACATTAACTGGTAGAATTCTATTATCTATGATCATTTCTATAATGCAAGTCAACCCCACATGCATCATTAAAAGGTGGAGAACAGCCATTCTTAAACCCAATAAACATGTTTGAATTACACCCCCTGGAGTGAAAACAACAACAAATATAAGATGGTTTGTTATTGCAAATAAACCCCTCAAACATGAGCTGTAATTAGTGCACAATACTGCATGTTATGAAATATATTATCATAAATAATAAGGTGAACAGTAAGAGTTATTACGTTTAAATGGATGCTGTGTTTTATAATGTGTTCATTAGGTCTTCGTTTCATCCCTGTGAATTACTCGTTATTTATGTTTATTTTAGCACTGTGTAATTGTGTTTTGAAAGTTGCCATAGAAATATAGATTATTATAATAATTGCACGTCTGTTGCAGATAAACTGTCAATAAGGTAACGGCCCTTTCTTGTCATTTAAAATAAGTAATTTCCACACTTATAATATACTTTGCATTAGAGCATATGGGTATGAAGAGGCAGGCAATCACGTTGTCTAATGATGCACTGGTGGAGGATGTGGCGGATGTGGAGAGAGTATATTTACTAGTTACGACTTCCACGGTCTATTCTGCAGGATCTTTGCAGGATACTGGGCCCGGCATTATGGAGCACCTGCAGAAACCATGCCCTGCCAATTACTGGCCACATTCCAGCAGGAACTCGCTCACAGGTCGGGAACATGCCAGCCAACCTTCAGCTCTGCTATGACAGACGTGTTAGGATGTACAACTGGTTTGTCGCATCTGTACATCAAGTTTCATCAGAGAATCAGAATGTTGAATAAGGGCGCATAGTTTGAATACATATATATATATATATATTACATCCTTTTTCCTTCATGTGTTTAAAGTCTGAATTGTGCAGGTACATCCGTGCCCCTGCACCTCCTAACTGTTTCTCATCAATGGGAGAGAGCTGTCGTTGCCTTTTTGGTGTATGTGAAGTTTAGAAAAGTGCATTAAAGAATCTACAGTCAGTGAGGGTTGAGACCGTCAGCAAGCCCAAGAGTCAGGGGAGGTAGGAGGAGACTGCTGCGGAGGAGAGACAGATGAGGGTAGCTCATTACACACTGCTATGCCGGAGTAATTGGGGCACACTCACGTTGGAAATGGCCTCCAGCAACAATAAGATAGGTCTTTGATATGCATCAAAAGAAGCTTGCCTTTCATTACCAAAGCCAGTCGCACATATGTTGTAACACAGTGCTAATGTACACGCCTGCACCAGCGACATGAATGAATGTGTTGGAGTGCATGTCTGTCTTTGTTGTGAGGTCTTTTGACACGGTGCTTCACAGAACTAGTTCAAGCAAAGGATGTTTAGCTTGATGTTTTTTTGTGTATATTTCTTGAGTGCATTGAAATTATGCAACGCTACATGTGCTCATGCTGACAGCATGTGTTAAGATAAACCAAAAATGGACGGATACGATAAGGTGTTTGCATGAATTAAACACAGATAGACAGTTATTATTAAACACAAATTATATCCCAGCTGTTCAGTTTTTTGTAAACATTGCCTCCAAAAGCTGATAGAATTCATGCTGATAGAACGTATAGGTGACATCAATGGATGAGTTATGGTATACTGTACGTTTGTCAACAACTGCAGTCCCCATGGGCGTTGATATGGAGCTGCACCTGCCAGTCAAACAGGCAGGTGACAGGGGGAAGACTTCACTCTACCCACAACATATCTAACAAGACAGGCAGACTTGAAGTGCTTCTTTAAAAAAGGCACTTCTTGTAGATGTTCTGAATAAATGAATGCTTCATATTTTGCATTCAAAATCATTGCTGCACTAGTTATCCAAATATAAACAATTGCAATATCCTACTAAAATCTGGTAGGATTTGTTAGCTCAATGCTATGACCTGCATCCATGAAATGGCTGCAGTGGGGTACTGCAAGCTCAGATTACTGCTATTATATACGTGTGATAAATTGAGGATCACTGGGCACTCAGATTACATTCAGAGGTGGTCCGGGCTGCATATGGGCACATTTTTCCTGCAATCAATCAATCAATCAATCAATCAATCAATCAATCAATCAATCAATCAATCAATCAATCAATCAATCAATCAATCCAAGCTGAGCCGAGTCGGGACGTTTTATTTTGAAGGCCACATGTGCTCTTGGTGACCGTCATTGGTTCCAACATTTCAGGTTTTTCTTTAAGGAACTCAGGTAGCCATCTTGTTTTCCACTGCCATTCACACACACTCACATGCACTCCCTTTACTTCACCGGTAGGTATTTAGATAAATCATCATCACAGTGTTTTCAGACGTTTTTGTAAATAAATACTATTGAACCTACAAACTGTATTAATATTGTACAAGAGTGAATACTGCCAACCTTTAACTTGCAAAAACCTTCAAACACCGTCGGCTCAGTTTCGGTAATTTTGGTCATAATTATTAATCTAATTATGAATTAGAGTTCCAAATTTATAGCTAGCGTATTTAATGACACTGATAATAAATCTGATCGGTGAGCAGGCTATTCGACCGGGCGGATTTAATGCAAGTTAAATCCCATTAATCAATATAATAGATAATTATTCTTAATGATATTATTTTATAATTTAATTTCCTGCAACGCTAGCAGCCAAATTAAAACTGATACAGTTGTGTTAGGAGTTGGTTGTGTTTGGTTCTCAGACTAAGAGATGAAGGGCTCCTGCTCTTGTCTCCTCACAGGGGAGTTACTGGATGGAGGTGCGCAGTGCTTTGGTGACCTCCAGTGGGAAAATTAGTGCCTGCAAAGAACAGGCACCGTTTCTGTTCACAAACACCACTAATGAATCTTAAACAAAAGTCAAAAATAATAATGCAAACGGGAGGTCGACCGATTTTTAAAAGCCAATATAATAAATGATAGTTTGGAGCAGGAACAAGCAGATAGACAATTAATTACACCGTTTATTTTTCTGCCTAATGTAATCACGGTATCATTAACAATGAAGGTCCATCCCTCAATTATTCCAATACTGAATCAATTAAAATCTACATAAATGATTTAAATGGCACTTTAATAGAGGGGAAATGATAATTCAATTTTGTTTTGAAGATTGTGTTTCTAATAAAACCTTTCAGATAAAGTAAAGTTTCCTGGTTAAGTTAATGCTTCTAATTACAGAAGACTTATAAGTTATTAGACTGATATTTAGGGAAGAATGAACTTAATAATTCAGCAGATACACGTCCCAAATAATATCAATGTAGTGACCATTATCATTTGTATAGAGGTGAACTACCCCTTTCTTACTATGTGCTTGCTGGTGAAACAGAAATAGTCGTCTGCTTTCAGTTCAGGCAGAGCAGCAGCTGTCCTCAGTCTTATGTTGAGAAACACTGAGTTCCATACAACGTCACACCGGCGTGCTTCAGCCCCTCTCCAGGATGCTAATGGAAATGCAAACGGCCGACTACACCCGTGAACTAACATGTCTGCTGCTCTGCACGTGTCTGGAGGAGAGGATGGAACTTACTCTGAAAGCAGGATTGGCTCCGAGTTCCAAGAGACATTTGACAGCTGACGTGCACAGGTTGGATGCAGCAATGTGCAGGGCGGTGCCAAAGTCAAAGTCACTACAGGTGGCGTCTACATCTACAAGATGTAGAAAAAACAATTAGACAAAGATATTAAACATTATAGACCATCATTTATACTCAGTGATGAGACATCACATACAGGACCTGCATCTCCATGCATGTACTGCTACGTGAAAAAGAACCAGTGTGAAGGATTAATAATGATCTTATTGGTGTTTAATCAATGAAACTACAATGTTGTGTGGGAGCAGGTCTTCTTCAACTGAGTTCGCCATATTTCTACAGCAGCCCAGAAAACCAAAAAGCAAACACTACAGATTGTAGGCTGTCCGGTGTTTCACTAACACGTCTAAAACAATGATTCACTTAATGTGATAAAACCTGAGGGGACCTACATGCTTGGAAGGGGAGGGGAGAGTATTCAATGAGTTTCAATCTGCAACCTCACCACTAGATGCCACTGAAGTACTACACACTGGTCTGTTATCAACAAATACAAATGTACAGTTGGGATTAAATCATGTAATGAATGATCCAGAAGACAAGTGATCTTTGTTGACAAAGAGCAAGCTTTTGCTCTTTGTTTGCTTACCTCCAGGTTGGGAGGCCTGTGACACCACCCGAATAAGCTGGGGCACATCAAAGTAGGCAGCGTAGTGCAGGGCCCTCATGTTAGTCCAGTGAGAGCGAAGGTTGGGATCAGCACCAAGGGCAAGGAGCTGGCGGGCAAAACAGGCTGCTGTCTCTGCATCACCTAAGGAACAGAACGAGGATATTTGGATGTGAATGGAGGGGGTATTGTAGCATAGAGGGTGTACTCGGAGTACGTTACTAGTAGTAATATTGAATGACACTGGTTATTGAATCATACAGGATTATGTTCAGCGCTCAGACAAGACGGAGAAGATTTGTCGAGATCATTTATTCCCCGTCAATACCCACCGATGCCCGGGGCGCCGGCCTTGCAGCAGTAATGCAGAAGGCTCATATCTGTCAGTCCATCTCGATCATTCACCCCGCAGCCTCTCTTCAAGATCTGTGCAAAGACAAGTGCCACTAAGTACCAGTGGTGTCACTGTACAAATATATTACATGATAAGCGATGAACTTAAACTTGGGGACTATGATCTAATGAATGACAAGAGAGCTGGCTCCACTTTGGATGAGAATTGTTGCGTAAACTAAGATGGAAATGAGGCACAGATTTCTCAGGGGAAGCTCTTATCAAATGAGAGAGAAAATAATCGCCTGCCATCACCCTTGAGACAAGTTCTTGCATATACAGTGTACTCTGTGTCTTCAATTAGCATATTTTCTCACTAATACAATTTAATTCAAGCATATCAGACTGCATGGACAGTGAAAAATGCTTGTTGGCATCACCTCGTTGCCAATGACGTCAATGTTCTTCTGAACCTGGGGGACCCACTGCCTGAGCACAGCGAACAGCTCTGGTATGGTGGTGTTGGGATCCTGCAGAACGTCTCTGCACTGCGGCTCATTCGGGTCAAAGAAGGAGAATTCTGGAGATGGTAGATGGGACAAAAACAACAGAGACACATGTTAACTGAATGAGTCTTGATACTGGAACTGTGAATCGAAATCTTTATCATGCTTTTCTCCTGCTGACGTGAAGAGAGCATGTCTGAACGTCTACAGTACAGACATGTATTAACGTTCTGCAGCAGACTGTTTGATCCATTGAATCAAATTATTAATCTTGGGAAGTGCCCTTCCTCTGCTTGCAGAGGCGAATGAAATCAAACGTGACATTGAATGACATGCCATGAACCAAATGGAGCATTAGGGAACCCGACTGAGGCTGAAAACAAATGGCCTTGGTGTTTCACAGTGACTGCCAACACTCATGGTGTTTTTCAAAGCAGACGTGCTGACTGGGATCTGCTCATTTAGCTTGTTGCACCAGCACAGCATGACTGGGATTTTCAATTCCATTACAACATGGCAACCAGCTTAAAGATGTGTCTTTGAACTGATGAAGTGCTTGTATTGAGTTGATAAAAGAGCGAGTCGATCCACGGCTGTGAATAGTGTTAAACACTGTGTTTCCTATAAATTCTTCAACATTAAAATCCTCTGTTATATTGATACTTGAAAGTTTATATTCTGAAGCAGTCAAGTCAGGAAATGTTGGGTTTGTCCCTCTAACATTACTTAACATGCGGCTGAGAAGCAAGTCTGAAACAATAAGACAACGCAGATATATAAAGGTAAAATAGGCATAAAAGCGAAACTTAACTTCAAACCCAAGAGATTCAGTAAAAAGCTCCAAAAGTAATGAAAGCTGAACAAAGAGACTTTCTAAAGGTCTCTGGTTTCCCCCAAAGACTCCAGCTGACTCTCACTATGTATGCTCGCTTGTCTGGGAAGAAGAGAGGGTTAACTCTGGTTGGCTGCGATCGGCGGGATGTCACCGCAGCCCGGTTTAAAGGGAGCCCGGCGGGCTTTGGCCCCAATCCAGAGAAGGTCCAACTCCGGCACAGTGAGGCATTGTTGGTCGTTCCATAGTGAGTATGTTAAGTATTCAGTGATACTTTACCCCTCACTGTGTGTTGGTATCGATAAAAAACCTGTTAGTTAGTGTGAGAGGGTGTGTGTGTCCTCACCACTGTCACTCGGCATGGGTGCAGAGGCCACCTGGTGGATAACCGGCTGCTGATGGGAATAGTGTGGGTGGGTGAGTCTGCTGTGGTAGCCCAGTGGGTCCCCCTCATTAGGCTCTGAAACATCCTCCTTTGTCATCTCCCCCTTAGGGCCTGTGGCTGTAACAATATTAGATCTATTCTGAGAACACAAGTAGGTCAAATCTCCATAAAAACAGATAGAACTCCTACTAATGGAGAAGATGTGCCTTGATTGAAGCTTTCAGGTGATCATGTGGCATCCACATAAAATGCTGCTCAGAATCAACATCACAGTACCTAAAGCTTTACTGTTTACATCACCTGAAGTCCTCAAAAACATTTCTAAATTACAGTATTTCACTGAGGAGATGAGTTTCAACTGCCAAACAAAGCTTTAGAAGTCGTTTTTCTTCAGAAAAGTCGGACTTTGAAAACAAAGTATATAAGTATATTCACCATGACACACACACACACAAACAACACACAAACACACACACACGCTTCCAACCAACAACACTCACTGTCATTTTCTCGTTTATCCTGTTTGTTATTGAGCTCAGTGAGAGTCTTCCAGTCCAGCTAAGCTAAAAAGCAAGACGTCTAACGAAGCTGCTTACCCAAAGAAACAAACACATAGAGTTTCCTCCTTAATCTCCAACAACAAACCATTTCTCTGCGATTCTACCCTGCTGAAGGGCTGGCATTAAGATCTGTCCTGACTGATGTACTCACAAATGGACAAGATCCAATCGCTCAGACCACTTTCGGAGATGGTCTGCTCATTATGGAATACACTCTCTATGAGTGCAAGTTCCAAGCAACTACCCATACAAACCCAAAAATTGTACATATCTTGGACAGCATGCCTCCACTTAATCCTACCATGCAGATTAAGCCAAATTATCCCATATACAGTGCACAACCATAATGTGCTGATGACGCAAATTGGAACAAGAGTCTGCGCAGTAGTGATCTGGAATTGAGGTCACAGCATGAGGTCCTAACCAACTCCATCAATCAGTTTACTGCAGAAATTTTTCTTAACAAGGTTTAAAAGAGACAATAATGGCTATGAAAAGCTAACGTTACATCTTTCGACTCTCTCACAAACAAAATCCATAAATGCCTCAACAACTATCATAACTGCGTTCAGAGCAGCTGTCAATCATGTCGTCACTTGCCCTTTTTATAGCATCAAGTAAATAAATAAAACCAAACTTATCAGAAAGCCATCGATTGAACAGACATCGGCTATGATAAGAGGAGCTAACATTGAGGGGCGGGGTTTCTAACCTTTACTGCAAACAGCCACAGGGGGGTAGCTAACATTAAAAAACAAGCACTGACACACATAATCACTGAAGGGATATGATAATGATTCCGTTTCCATTTGTTCACTACTTTATTTAGGAATCCTGCATAAGCTTCATAGATATAGGCCGATGTAGCACTGAAGACAGTTTAAGCTAGCAGGTTATTCCACCACGAATTCAACACGTCCTATCAAACTTCATCTGTTAACACTGATGTTACTGACGGATAGCGGGCATGAACTAGTTAACATGAGCCGGCTAGCAACTGTTAGAATGTCCAATCGGGTCAGTATAAATAGTAGATATCTTGTTCATTTCGGTCTCATGTCCTTGTAAACATACGCATTTAGTAGCTAAAGTAGGGATTTTATTCACGTGCGCTATGGAAAAGGTAACGTAGAACATCCTATAATCCTATCCAGCTCAAATATTGGGCCAAGCCTTCTAACGTAGCTGATTAAAATTCAGGTTACAAACAGGCGTAGGCAGTTCGTTTTAAAGACAGATGCAGCAGACGGTGCATTAAAAACCCAGTAATAACCCTACCTTGTCCTCGCTGCTCGCTTTAATTCGCTCATGGGAAGGTTTAGAGAGCTAACAGCTAGTAGCGAATTAAATTTCTGTCACATCTAACTGTATGCCACATATCTAAGGTACATCCTGTGTTATATTCGGGCTTCAGAATAAAAGCACATTTTAACTTCCGTTATCAAAATAAACAAAACCAACCCTAAGTATTACATCAGATACTTCCAATAGTACACTACAATGTAGAATACTGTATATACTATGTACTTACTTGGATAGTGCGCTAATTTCGAACGGGTTAATGTTGATCTCACACTTTAGGTGTACACTCGCCGGAAATTACTATTCAAACAATTGCCCGGTAACTTCGCTTTTCTTACCAAGATATCTGCTGGCTTTCTCAGTTGACTAATAATGAAGTTTTTAATTTCACTTTGTGTAACATGAGGCAGTGTTTTTGCAGAAATCAACAACCACTGGATAGTATCTTCATTGCTGTAAAATTTTTTCCATGTACTGCAGCATGTGAACCTCACCAATATATTTGTTGAATAACAGATCACTGATAGAATTGCAGAGGTGGGACAAAGTCCCTACATTGCAAGTCCAAGTCGAGTCTCAAGTCTTTGCTCTCAAGTCCCGAGTCAAGTCCAAGTCAACACAGCCAAGTCCCAAGTCAAGTCCTTACCTTTTGTTTCGAGTCCCAAACAAGTCCCAACAAGACATAATGCTAATTAATGATATGTAAAGATTTACATAAATCATGAGCATTTTCCACATTGCATTTATTATTAAACAAGGGTTCTTCCAGTCTAACAGAATGTAGATACTGTACTTTCAATTTCCTCCTTGAGGACAGGGTTTAAAGCACCACTCTGTACAATCGGGGTGGTTGTATTTTGTTAGTGTTCTGCGACTCACTGGGTTGTATTTGCCGTCAACTAATTTCATAAAGTGCCGAAAACTGGGGTGTTCTACAATAGAAAATGGCAAGTTGCAGTCAATTACTAAATGGGACAGTATTGCATTGTTGATGGCTTTCTGCTGTGGATGAGTGGAGCTGTACTGATGTACACTGGTGTCCATGAACTGGGAGATTGGAGGCTGTGATATTGGTATAAAAATGTACTTAAAGTACCAAAAGTAGAAAGTACTCTTAATTAAGCAGAATGTCCCTTTTCAAATGCATAAAAATATTTTGAAAATAGCAGATCTACAAGCTTATTGTGAGCTTGTAGATCGGCTAATTTCAAATGGCCGAAATGTATATAGCTAAAACATTTACTTAAGTAAAGTACCTGAGTAAATGTACTGAGTTACTTTCCACCACTGGTTATTA
>CAAKHC010019573.1:68079-108140 GCA_901007825.1 Macroramphosus scolopax | reverse complement strand
GATTTTACATCAGCCATTTATATTTGTTCACTTTTATAATTGTAGTCGTTTATAGAAATTAAAAGGACACTATGAAAGCTTTACATGGCATTCTATAATATTAAAAAAAAGATTCATTCTGTGGTAATTTATTGAGAAATTACAAGGAAATACAACAATTACATTCGACCATTTACATACACTTAATTTTTCCCCAAGCTGTCTTTTCCACCACGTTTCCCAAACGCAACTGGCTACATTATGGCAGTGACATTTTCTGTCCTGACCTTCTTTACTGGGGACCGGGCTGTGACTGCTCGGGTTCATCACCTCAGGATTTTTCAAGCCATCATAGTCAGATTGTCTCCATATGTGGACATTCTTTAGCCTTAGAAAACGTAGTCTTTTTAAATACGTGATTCGGTTAGAAACAGACTGACAGTTTCCACATGCATAAATATCACGGGGTAAATATTGTCATATATCAACCAAATATAACATGTTCATTATGTTATTTACAAAAAGCTCAAGCTTAATCATTAACAGCATATTTAAACTTTTATGGGCATATTTCCTCTTGTGTGTTTATATACCATTTATGTCTTTCTTCGCTTTGCTGGAGGAGTAATTGACAAAAACATCTGGGATAATAATCTCCTGCTGTACCTGTAACAATTTAATTGGGCAAGTCAGCCCAGCCATGCATCCCCGGCTCTATGACTGGGAGACATGAAATTCATTGTCATTATTGTCCCTGTCATTTTGCAGCATTTTGTCTAGCTGCAGAGTTCCTCTCACTCCACTGAGTTTCGTACCTCCAGGAGGCTGGAACGGGTGTGAGCCGAGCGTCGGAGGGGACGGGATGGGAGGGAGAGGAGGGGAGGAAAAGGCAAGGGGAGGGATGTGAAGGGGGGGTTGGTACTCCATTCCTCTGGGGAGCTTTGATGCTCATCTAGCTCTGCTCTGTCATTCGGCCATTTTGGCTTTTAATTGCTGATGATAATTATCATCATCATTATTGTTACCTTCATCAGGATGTCAGGTTATTAGAGCCGCGCCACGGTGCTCATTCATAAATCCCGTTACAGTGATCTGACTAATCCTTGAATTCCTGACATTTAATGTAGTATTAATGCTCCTGTTCTTTTGCCCGGTGCCAATCTGTGACAGGCTCACAACAGAGAGCTGTGAATCACAGGGTCAAAGGTCATTAGGAAGCTCAGCAATCACCAAGGATCAGACACTGCCTACTGGTGCCTGGCCCTTCCCAAGCTTCAGCCGTGAGTGTGTGTGTGTGTGTGTGTGTGCGTGCTTGCGTATGCGTGTGCACACACCACCGGTGGCACAAGTTTGCTAAGCACATACTATAATGGTCACATTCACCCTACAGAGATGAAGAAGTGGATTCCATGGTCTTCCTAATACATCATGGCAGGGTGCATACTCTTGTATGTAATTCATTCTAAAATGTGGCCTTTAAATCTGTTGTTTTCTTGTTTTTTTACTTTATGCTTTCAATTTATTTATTTATTTCCCGTAGTGGGGGAATGGCTTCCAGCATGCCGTAGCATTAAGCAGAGCCCCAGCAGCTAGCTAGCCTCAAGTCGCTCAAACGTAAAATAAATCAGGGCACAAAGGACCCTCCTCATTCCTGCAAAGCAGCAACATTTCCCTCGCCAACAATGAGGACTTGAACTACCTTGGCAATAACAAATAGAAAGAAAGTCACCCGAGACACCAACATTAAAAGTGATTAATCATCTCTACTCTCTCTTTACTTTTGAACCAAGGGATTGTCCGGCAATAAATCTTCAAAGATGTACATAAGAATCACTTCCTAATGAAACTGGGCTTTGTTCATTTGTCACCTTTTGGACCCTTTCATTTAAATTACAAAACTTGTGACCTTGTGACTCTGAATATAGATCTCTGGTATTTTAGAGCTGAAGAGGGATTAATCCATAAATCTTGATACTAGTTTCTCTGTTCATTAAAAGGATTCTGCCAGCGGATCTTCAGCTACGAAAGCAGATCAGTGGCTGTCAGGAGTTGTTTACCGTATTGAATATGTGATTACGTGGAGTGGGGGCGACAGCTTCCAGTGATTATTCTACATCTTATCAGTTTATAATGTAGAATATTACATTTTTTTATTGTTTTAAATCCTATATAACAGTGTAAATGTGAGGAAAAAATACATGTGAGCACGTAGGCAGAAGCATATCTGGAGCTGTTCTGACTGTATTACTAGTAAGAGAGCATCCTCTAAAGGCAGGAATTAAAAATGAAAAAACATGAGGACAAGAAAAAAAAACGCACACATTCTCAAAGAACAGATTTGCCAGTTCCTACCTCTGAACTCCGGGTATATTTAAGGCTTTGATGCGTCTAATCCTTATCCCCGCTTTCCCTGCCTTTTCCAGCGGACCAGTCCCCCTTCCCAGTGCGGGAACAGGGGACGGGAGGGGCGGCTGGGGGACCCACACTCAGGCCAAAGGGCCACTGTGGCTTTAAGTGTGCTCCTTGTGTGGCCAGAGCAGCCATCGTGCTGATGCAAAGTGACAGGGACAGATGTGACATATCGGTTCCGACACACTTCCATACCACCAGTCACAGGCTCGGGGTGACTCACATCCCCCTGCTCTGGTCCTGTCCCCCCGCTGCAGGACAACACAACGATGCTCGAATGAACCTCGCCATCGCCCTCACTGCTGCCAGGTATGGGGCTGCCATAGCCAATTACACTGAAGTGGTGCACCTACTGAAGAGGGCAGACCCACAGACGGGGAAGGAGAGGGTCTGCGGAGTGCACTGCAGGGATGAGATCGCAGGTAAATCCAACAAAAGCCGCTTCCTTCCCTCCTTGCCTCACTCTATTCCCACTCTCTGTAGCCCTCACAACAGGGGCCCTCCCATCACCTCTTACCCAGCGCTAGTTTGCACATAGTCATTGCACATCTAATGCAGGGGGCTTTTAATATTTCACAAGCGTTTTATGGTGTAGAGGGCTGCTTCAGATCTTGTAGAGAGGAACATAAGACGGAATTAGCGAACTCCAAATGGCCTTACTTATCTTTTAAATGTCATGCATAGGTCCGGCTTTGGGAGAATAAAGCAGTTAAGGGTAAAAGATGGTATTCTGAAACATTTCATGAATAACCAAGATTTGCGGATCTCAACACATGACCACCCCCTGATGTTTTAAAAAGATGGAAGTACGCTCCTGGAGGAGGTGTCTCACTTTAATAATGTGAGAGGAGGGCCCCACATAGAGAGGGTTTAGACGGAAAGGATAATAGAAACAGTTTTGTCTTTTTTTTCGTTGTATTTTTTTTTTTTTTTTTAATTTTCTTCCCTTTTCCTACCTCAAAAAAAAATATATAAATTTCCGGGTTGTGATCCTCATCATTCCTTTCTCTCTCTTAGCAGTGGCGGCATCACATGTCAAATTAGAAAGGGTAGTCTGTCATTCATGGTGTTGTCAAAACACACCGTTTGCTATCCTCATGGTATCTTTTGATATGCATCCCATTATATACCGCAGCTCGTCAACATCCGGCATCACATTAACAAACATTTGCCTTCCACAATTTCAAAAGACTCCCTCAGTCACTGCCACTGAGCTACTCTGTGACACAAAGAGGCAAGGGGGAAATTAGGTATGTCTGTTTCCTATTAATTACAATCCTGGGAAGTCTCCCATGGACACACTCGAGCCACTCTATTACGGAGAGAGGGGGGCGTTCGCTGATAAATTAATAATCCGGCTTGTCACCAGCCACAGATGAATAGCCCCTGGTGATTGATGCTGTTTTCTTTCATAGGGCAGGAATTTGATGTCAGAGCCAAATGTGTTATCAATGCCACGGGACCTTTTACGAAGGCGCTGCGGAAAATGGATGATCAGAAGAACTCCGACATCTGTCAGCCCAGTGCTGAGGTGCACATCGTCATCCTGGGCTATTACAGGTAACTAACGGTGGGCCGCTACGTCTCTGTCAGTGTCCTCCTGTATCACCTCCTCCTTAGCGCTGTCGTCTCATCAGTTCATTAGCCAGCTCCAGTAGAGAGCCGCGGCCACAATAACCAGGGACTGTCTGGCAGCTCTGTTGGTACACTTGGCTCAGAGCAGGTGTTTAATAGAACTGGGAACCCCAGCTGAGGCGTAGCTAGGCTTAATTTCATAATTAAATCTGTGTAAAAGAATGGGTGCATCTCTTATTTGTTGCTTATGATTTAGAGGTCTAGCCACACTTTTGAATGGAGCCAAGTCGGAACAGCTTCTAGTGGATTATCAGCTCTTATCTGATTGGATTGCTCTCTGTCTCAGCCAGGGCTGGGATTTCTGCCTTCTTGTTGATGCATGTTATTTGTGTTTGCAAGGGAGGAAGGGTATTCCCGTGACCCAGCCTTCCCCCTCAGCTATTCCTGTGTTAAATTGAGTCAGTGCCATGTGCATGTGTTTTAAACAGGCCGATATCTGCACCCCGGGTTGAGGCTAGGGGAGCAGTGGCTGGAATTGAAACCAGCTGAATTAATCTCCTGGAAACAGCGCTGACAGGAGCCTGATTATGGGGAGTCCCTTCAACCAGCCCGGCCTCCTTGTGCCCTCCCCTCACCAGCAAACCAAAGGTTAATGCAGTCTTCTTGTTAGTTCCCCTCCCTACCCCTGCACCCTCCCATACACGTAACATACGCACACCTTCAGTCCAGGCAACAGAGAGCTCCTGGACCCCTTCTCCTCATCCTCTTCCTGCCCTGGGAGGATATCAGGAGGACGTCAACGTCCTCCTCAACAACCTCAGCCTGGGAAATTATCGCACTGATAAGCAACCAAACCTACATGATGGTGACCTCTCTTCTGTTCAGCAGGTGTTTTTGTTTTTTCTTCATCACATTTAAAAAATTGTACCAAACCGCAAGAGATCATGTTTTTTAGCCATGCATCATTTGTGACAGCGTGTCCACGGAGGAATAACAGTGACTTTAGTACAACTATCACAACAATGTCAACATCAAATTTCTCCGAGGGGGGAAAAAAATAAAATGAGTCATCACTGTGCACTTACACTTGAGGCACTATAGGCTGGACTATTGAATCAGACCTAATTCATAACAGCCATTTATGATAATAAATACACGTCCAACAATCTCAACACCCCCCCCCACACACACACACACACACACACACACCCGCTCTGATTTACAAATAGCTGATAGAGCAAGCAGCTGACAGAAATAAATGAGCTAATCTGATGCCTGTGTAGGACTTCCACTCAGATATTAATTCATCAGGAGGCCACAGAGTGCAGACAGATACAAATTCCTGCTTTAATTATGTATGGGAGCTGCGCTGCAGACAGGAGACACCTCTACTACCAGGACTATTTCTCAGAGCAACTTTATGAACCCCTTTGATTCCGTCGTTATTTTGTTTTCCTCCAGATATAATACATGTCGCCGCCCGTTTTCCCCAAACACTCAAGACCAAATAGATTTTCCTCCTTTATAGCGAAGCTTTCCACATGAGACATCTGATAATGAACAAGTGGAAAAATAACCTTTGCCACATTAAATTATATTGTTTTCGATTTGCAATTTTTACGAGGCCTTCCTGGAGCCTGTTTGATGTATTTTGTTCCCACTCACAGCCTCAAATGGCCCTCGCCGACTGGCGGGCTTATCAAAACCCACGCAGGCTTTATTGAATGAGTGACCAGTGGGTATCTAAACAGAATGCAGGGCTATTGATTTTGGAGAAGTGGTCTAATTGTTTCCACTAGACAAGGGCTTGTCCCGATTATTTGATTGATTAGCCTGATGCTGGTCTGCCTCCTCATCCTCCTCCCCTGGCCAGTTAATCGCACTGTAATCCCAATACACTGCTGTATTTCTAATCCATCATCATTATCATGGCTGTACTCAGCACAAGATTAGTCCATGAGGGTTTTTTTCTTTTTCTTTTTTGCATTCCTCAATATTAGCTCTACCCGCCATATGCTAAAGGGAAATAAATGAGAAATGGTAAGCGGATAAAATCCCTTTCATCTAAAGTAAAGTGCATGTATGGTTTTAGTTCTAGATACACACATGACGAATATAGAAAGGTGGATAGACTGAGTAAAAGATGTGGAATAAGACAGAGGAAGGTTTGTAGGGAATGTGTCACAGTGGTTCTCCAGTTCAAGCCTCAGACTACCATCTGCCTTCAGGCGGTGTGGCCACGGACGGCAGGGTGACATGTGGCGTATGTCTGGGCGAGACCCTGGTAAAAGTCCCGTGGACACAAAATGAGCAGAGAGAGCCTGGAGCCTGAGAAGAAAAAGAAAGGGGACGGAGAGAAAGGAAGGGGATTTAAGTGTGAAGTGATGGAGCGAGAAGCCGTGACTGGCGGAGTCCACGCGGTCCCCGTCCTTGCCTGTGGTAGCGCCCGGGTCGGGTCTTCACTCATTTGTCTAAGAACGTGGAAGGAAGGGGATATGGGGTGTGAAGAAGGGTCCTACCAGAGGGGTTTGTCACATTGTGTGAAGGTGACACCTCAAAAGACCCACTGTGCTACTGCCCTCCACAGTGGACAGCCAGTGTCTCCCCCAGTCCTTCCCTGAAGGGAGAGCGCTCTCCACGGCTCGTCACAGTGACACCAGAGTCTCCGCTTGTCGAGCAGCAGATCCCCACTCCACTCTACTCAGTTTGAATCTGTGCTGGACACTTCACTGCACTGGCAAGTTTTGAAGACTCTCTTTGTTCATTTTCTTGCGGCCTGAAGTGGACTATCTTTCTGTTTTTGTGGCGAAATCTTTCCACAGCACACAACAGCTCCATTCCCCGATCATGAGTCAGCCGAACAAAGGAGGCATCAGTGCGCCTCACTCTGCCTCCAGAATTAAGGAATGAATAACTTTTATTCACTGTATATTTTCCAGTTCCAATCTCTAAGCCCTCACATCCGAGGGAACTTCTTCCCTTTGTTCATTGTGGTAATGGACAAAACAATTCTAGAAAATAATACGTATTGTCTTCATACAGTGTGAGCTGTGCACTGTACTGATTGGAAATCATCCAGGGGAAGTGGAAGCTGAACCTAGTCACCCATCAAAATAATCAATTGTACAGTTGAAACCGTCGTGCCAGTGCCTCCAAGGTTAATAAAGCTCAGGAGACATTGTTTATCGTGCATAACTTTCATTTTGAACAAGTACAAATGGGCACTGTCTTCGTCTTTTATTGCCCACGTGAGGCCTCCTGCTCCGCAGCTACTCTGCTGCCATGAATGTTTAAAAAATGACCTTTGATAACGAGTCTGTCATTGTTTGATTCAGAAATATCAACCGGCCCATTATAGTGGCAGGTATTTTTTCAATCAATATACAATAGTGCATTAATATTTAATTCTTTATATGTCACCATGATATAAGGAATAATTGATTGGTGGGAGGCAGCAGCTGGAGCTTGTTTATTTTCATGCTGTTGCAGTGAAATCGGGATAATTTACAACTCACTTCGGCAGTGTGCATGCACACACAGACACCAACACACTGTCTGCAGGATACGACCGACCGGGTCTTCGTACCTGAGGCATCCACATGTTTATGTTAACCAACCTCGCCTGTCCCTGCTGTCTTTGTGGAAAAGAAAGGAGAAAGATGTCTCGGTACCCTCGAGTGCATTTTGTCCTCTACAGTGGAGAAAGTGTGTTTGAGTAGTTCACATAAACGTACGCTTTTGCTGTAGTTGCTATATCTTATGAAGGATCTGGAGTAGTTGGACTAAAGGAGCTGCTTGAAAAACTCCCTTTGGTCATCAGCGAATTGATTTATTGATCAATATTTGCTGATTATTTTACATAGCAAACCTTTACAGGCACTTCAACGAACCAGACTACTTGACTGCAGAATCCTGTGCATAGTTCCAAGATACCAAACATACAACTGGAGCTTCGATGTGTTTTCCTTCAATGGAACTTGCTTTTGAGATTATTCATTGAGAGTTGTATACAGTCAGTGTGCAGATTAGTAAATACACGTGATAGTGAGCATGTTGGTCTTGTGTACTGAAATCAACAAGGAGTACTTTGTCCCCCGACTGATCACATTCATACCATGTTGAGGGGAAGTGCACCTCCCCTTGTTAACCTGCTGCCTCAGGGGCAGAGGGGTTCTGTAGTTGAACCTCCTGGTCTTATCTGACTGGTTCATTCATCTTTTATATCACTGAGGTTTGTGCAAGTTGGATTCTTTGGCTCTGACTTTGGCTATGAAACAACATAACAATATATTCTGCATATTCTCTTTTTTTGCACCATGTTTGCAGTCAACAGGATGCACCTATCTATAATAATCATCTCTCCTTATAAGGGCAGGGATGTAAATAATTGCTGAATCATGAGCGGCGTGGGTTTTTTAGTATCAAGCATTTTTATGTGCAAAAATACTCAAATGTACTAATATTTCATGAATGAGACCCAGTATGACCACACCATGCTTGATGCTACACTAGGTCTTCATTATTAAATTGCTTAATACACACATGCAAAACGCCACCCCGAAATATGTATTCAGCATAACAGCAGTTCTACTAAAGAGAAAAAAATAATAATTAAAATGATGATATCACGTATTAAGTTATGCCTTCATGGTAATCCTGCAATCCTACTATAAAGTAACCATGCAGAGGTGGGTTCAGCAGATTCCCTTCTCTCTTAATCTGCCTGTCGATGAGCTTAACAGCAGCACGGATGACACAGAAAGTGCTGCAGCATCATGATACGAGACATGGTCAGACATTAACAGAGCTTTGAGTAAAAGCCACCTCAAATGACCCTAAACTTTTTATTTATGTCGTTCTCACGTTATTTTTTTTCCAATAAACTAAATCTTTGTGCATTTAAACTTTAACTGGCTCAAGTACATAATGTCCTCCTCTGTATTTGGCACAATGTTCAATGGGTGTTCTTAAAGCGACGAAGATCATTGAACTTAAATGATCCTACTTGCGGTGTACTGTGAGACACATGAGAAACCCTGAATAAGTTCTGCTTATGTAAATAAGTTTTACTTACAAATTACTTGAACTGATTTGTAGCTGATCTGTAACACATTGAGCCACAGCCAGAGGGAAGAAACACTCACAGTAGAATCTCGTCTTTGTCCAGCCTATTTCTTCTAGACACAACTGAACTTAATTAACATCAATTTGATATTTTGACCACTTTCAGACACTTTTTAAATTCAGCTCCTGAACGAGATCATAATTTACGATCTTAAACGGCTCCTCTTTTATTTTACTGCACTGATCTTTATTCATCTGAAATAATCAGCTCTTGAGATGACAGTCAAAGGAGAACTTGATTGGCTTATAAATGAGCCTGTACAATATCAGAACTGTGTCTGAGTGATCAAACTCAAGTCTAAACTCTGTGTATTTTATCTCTGAGAAGCCTATGAGCACAAGATTGAGTTTTCTTTTTAAAAAAGTGCTGGTTGGGAGCAACAGGTTTGTTGACAAGGAGAAAAGGAATACTGTACCTCTGCATCTATCTTTTAAGCGCAATAAGCCGCAGTAAGTAACTATTACATGCTTGTCAAAATCCAACTGTATGAAAAACAAGCAAGCTGCTGCAACAAGAACGTCTTCTAGAACAGTTGAAAGTTGGCAATAAATGTTTGTCTTGTAACCGAAAGAAGATTTAAGAGATGAAAAGACAGCAGTTTGATGGATGTCAGAGCTGGAGGCGGACGATGAGCCCCGTAGGTGTTGGTGGGTGAATTAGCCAGCGGTGTGTGAGGAGTGAACAGACCTACTCAAGTAGCAACAGAGCCTGCTGTCACCCCGCGCAGTGTCTCTGTCCTCCTGACAGTTCACACAAATCACCAGGACACTCAATGCCATGTTAGACTTCAAATGAACTGTACAATGACCTGCAAATGACAAGCACAGAGAGTTGCAACCCCCTGTGACTTTGGTATGAATGAGCTTTAACCCTTTGTTAGCGAGTAAGAGGGGAAGAAAGCATAATCTGTGATCCCAATGTTTCTGGAATGTTTAAAAAGGTCAATATGCTGATATTTTTGACAGCGCTTGACCTTTTGTGAAAAAAGTTACAAAACCATTGGAATTGAAATAACTTCTTTGTTTAGTTCTGGCACATAATGTATCACAGTCAAAGCATGCTGTCTCCCCGCAGCATCTGCCAATGAGTGACTTGACTGTTAATCCGCCGTATTGATCTAATATCAAAAGGTGCTATTTAAATGCAGCATAACTCTCCAGGAGCCGCGATCTGTCAGCGGGCTCTGTTTGGAGTGAGGCTGAATAGCTAATGGCGGTTTCGTCTGTTGCTTCGTCCAGGTGGCCCAACATCTGGAGGTTTTAGTCCAACCGGTCAGGCTCGTGTGACTCATGCAGAATAAGTTGTGGAGCAGATGTCATGAGGTGCTTCACTGCTTTACACTGATAAAACAAAAGGTGACAGACATAGAAAAATAAAACAAATGATATTAAATTAGAGTTTGAGTTATCATATCTGTGGATTTCACAAACCAAGACAGCAGAATTACACACTTAAATGTTGTCTCCTAACTAGGCTGAAGGCTCCTATTGTAAAGGATCTGTTCGGGCATCTCTTACTGTATCTAATTAGGCCTGACACCAGCTTGTGCATTACTGTCTATTTATTATGGATGTTTGTGACAGAACTATTCACACTGGCAATAATCCCAGTACACCAACCAAGCAGCCAGCCAACCAGATACTTCAATTCCGGCTCTGGTATTCCCGCGCATGCATTAGATTGACCTCACATTAACCCAGATACATTTGATCTTTAAGAGCCATAAATTGGCTTTTGTCATTACCATAGGTTAATTACAGAGATTTGCTCAGTACTGTTGCGACACTGAGATTGCAATAATAAGCGCCGCACAAAAGCCATTCACACTGCCTGCGTGAACACTAAATAGGCATTGTTTTGATCTTTCTATTCCTGTCAGGAGCTCTGTTTGTATTGGTCTATTATCAGCACTCTACCTTGCAGTACTTTTGATACAGTTGGATTCTGCTGAGCTCAGTTGAAACCGTGCCCTTCCTGCCATTCTTTCCAGAAATAAGTCCTCTGAGGTGCAGCCCAGATGTGGATCTGATTGCTGTCATTGCATTCCTTACAGCACCTTTTGTGAAGAGGAAGCCATTATATGCTTTTTAATCTTCCAAACATGTATTGATAGTGGTACCTAAAGATTTCCATTTGATAAGCTGGTAAATGAATTATTTCCTGACTCTCATCGTGTTTTTTAGTTTGTTGGTTTTGACCCACATTTCTATCTCGGTTCACTCTGGCCACTTCAAGCGGTGGAGGGCGTGTTGCTTCATCCACCGTTGTATGATACAATCATTATTCAGGAAGTCTGGGAACCAGCAATGTTTACTTGTATGTAGATGCATTGACTAATCACAGTGATGCAAGCACCTCTTATAATATGAACACTAATAATAACAAGGCACTATTATCAAACCTGATTATTACCAGCGGCCACTTTTCCGTGGAGAGCCTTGAAGAGAATCGGAAAAGGTTTTAGATTATGTATCATTAATAAAAGCCCTTCATATAAGTAACCATAATATTACAGACTTGCAAGATCTTTTATAAAACTCTTTTATAAAACTTCACGTTGCTGTTGATTGTACTTCCAGCACATATTAAAAAGTTTCAAAGTCTTAGAAAGGTGCCACAAAGTTTCATCCACCATCACATTTACCCTATTCAAGATGTACTGCAATTAACTAAAGAAGTTAGAAATAAACTTTAACTCTGTTTGCATGGAAAAGTGATTAAAAGTTGTAGACGCCTGCTCTGTTCTAATATATGGCTGTGGATGTAAAGGTGGGTTAAAATAAGTTAAAGTGGAACTGATGAGACCCTGAACTGGTCTTTATTTTGCCCAGTCCCCAGGTTGGTAGTTTGTGCCTGGACTACCTGTAAACACAGATTCAGTGGCTGACGTGTCTCGAACTGAACCAACTGCACAACTAATTGAGCTGTAAGTTTGCTGGCTGGTGGGAGTTTCTGTCAACACAGGTGATAAATTAGATTATTTCTGCAGCAGCTAAAACTGAAGAGATATATTGATAACATCTTTTCATAATATCTGATATGAAATGCTTATTAAACTGCATTTAACCTGCTTGGAAAGATTTGAGTATCTTTGCTGTGGCATCCTACATAATTACTCGCAAATTATAAAGTTTGTTGGATCATTCGGGTTCATCACACAACAATTGATGAGACATGTTTTAAGAGTTCATGTAAAATGTCAACAGAAATATAAACATCTTAAGCTTCCTTTAGTGGGTGTGTAATTGTTGTAAATGGGATAGTGTCTGAAGATCAGCACAAAAGGTACCTTTGATCCCTTATCAGGAGGATGTGATGGGTACAAATCACTGAAATGTCACGGGGATAAGATGGCAAACATTTAAATAGACTTAATAACCTTTTTTGGTACAATCATGATCTTCATGTCGTCTGAAATATTGTGTTTGAAACTATTACTACTAATTTACATCTCGGCTAGCGAGCTAGCCCCGCACCTTCTCGTCTGCTAAAAGGTCGTTTGTACCAGGGGAGTTGACCGCGAGTCACTCTAGAGCGAAGGACTCGTGGTTCTACTCGTCTCTCTGGAGTAGCAGGAAGAAGCTGCAGCAGTACGCCTCCACTCTTTGGACCCGCTAACTCCAGAGCTCTTCACCCTGCAGCAGTGACAAAAATGGGACGATACAGGGACGATACAGGAGCCCCGTCTCACTTCATTCTTTAGCATCGCGAAAATATTTCACATAGGTTAGTCTTGGAATGTATATTTATTCCTTCTTACAACAGTTGCGGACAGCATAACCTTATGGTGATGTGTTGCCCTCTGTTGGTTCGAAGTTAAAATACAAAGCGCTAACTTGTGTATTTGGGAACCGCACCACAAAGTCTCCATCTCTTTTTCTACAGAGGTTTGAATATGTGTTGTTATGATAGCATCCTCGACGGCACTGAGCTTAATAATGAAAGAAAAATATCAAGTTATGTTACAATTTTCCTTTTCTAATTACATATATATTATCTTTTCACGGAGTAAAATTAATATATGGATTACATGATTACATATAGTTGCTGAGACTAAAAGGAAAACGATTTTCTTCCTCTCCATAGTAAAAAGCTGCAAAAATAGATTTACATCTCGACACAACTATTGTCTTCAAAAAGGGATTAATGAAGAGGATTTCAATTGGACTTTCAGCAATCTTCACTTTCTTCTCTTGACTACACACACAACCACCCCTCCTCTTCCTCCCTCCTGTGACACTGGCAGTCGTCTCCAGCTCAGTGACAATGATGAATGCAGAACATGAAACACATTAATGCAGCAGATTCTGGTCAATGTCAGGTCTTTCTTCACTGTGTCAAGTTAAACAAACAAGATCAAGCAAAAGCGAAATGGTAATTGACCCTCCAGAGATACGGCCCTTGCTATTGAAAGCAGGGGGTCTTGGGTATCATCTTTTTTCCTGAAATTTGGTGAGAGACAGACCCTGAAACAAAGACTCTGGTCAGTGTCCAAATGGTAACACATTTATATGAAGCTGCAGGCTTCTCGCCCCCCTTCCAGAGATGAACTATAATGAGAAAACGCTATGTGCTATATTATCTCTCTATACAGTGCTTCATCAGCGATAGGATGTCATTGTAATAATTGGGTTTTACTTGTACGAGATGTCTAAAGCCTTGGTGGGACTCGTATAGGTGTGGAGGCCTCTGACATTGTGGTGACAAACACTGTAGAAATCCGACTAATAAGGAGTGTCTTTGATTTTCAACTTCAGGTTGTAAATGATGAAACTTGTATATCTACTGTATGTCCCTCAATTCTACAGACATCTGGCGGCTGATGTATAATTAAAAGTAACATAGAGCTGGAAGAGTGTGGACTTTAAGGGGAATATCATCATACACCTCCAGATAATTTAGGATTCCTTGTGTGTGTGTCCATTAAAAAGAGAGTTGGTAATCAGTTAGTGTGGCTACTCTGTTGGTACTATTCCTTATTGATGCTGTCCAATGAAAACATGTGAAGGTTATTTTGAATTTCTCTCTTAAAGCAACATTGGCATCCATAATCCTTTTAATGGTACACTGACTGTAAATAACTGACTGAATGGGAAATAAAGTGGGGGTGTGATTGGATACTGTGGGACGAGTGTTTGATGATGGGAGAGCAGCTTTTCTCCTTTGGTTGAGATAAATGTGGACACCTTTAGCCATGGCGAGCAGGGAGCCTGTTGTTCCGTTAAGAGGCCCATTGTAATGTGACTTTGTGCACATTAGAGCCACTTTACGTGATGCCATGCAATACTGGCCAGCTGTGTACGAGTCACACACACACACACACACAAACTATCAGGAAATCTGTGCATTATCCACCCTAAAAGGAGTCTAAATGCAAAATATGTGTTAGATTAAGTCAGTCAACGCCAAATGAGATACAAATCAAAGTTAAACGTCTCTAAATATCCAACAGTGTGATTGGTTCCAAGAAATGTAATTGTGTTTCATTTTATTAAGATGAGTGGCGTGTTGTATTTGATGCTGGCCTTTAATTTCTGTATCTGTCCGTGCAGTTGGTGTTTTTATTGCCATTAATTTATTACCTGGGTTTTGTCTGCCTGGCCACTTGCATTTATAGAGTAATAAGGGAATGTATTTAATGTGCCCTGCTTTCAGTGGCAGTGTGGATTGTGAACATGAATCAAGGGGGTTGATTAAACCATACTGTCCCAGGCTATTAAGCGTGCTTAATTTCAAACCATCTATAAATAAAGCAATTATTTTCTTATGCACACTGTCAAAGTTAAGACCTCATGTGTTTGGCTCTGCTGTTTCAATTGTATGTGAAGGCTGTTTCAAAGACGCATTGTGCATCTGTAGTTCTCTGGTTAATCCACTTCTGATGTCGACTATTGGTGCTTTCATTAAAGAAACGAGCGCCGGTTTTTGTTTTAACAAAGCTCAAACTAAAGGGGGAATTGCGTTTTGTATGCACTTATGAAACTGTTAAAGCCAGGGAGTTCTAATGCATATTTTGTTGGGCTTAATCTACAGATTGTTGTGTCTGGCCACATGGGTATTATGCAATGCAAACTCCTCAAAGGAACACAAACACAGAAATCCTCAAGAATGAGTATGTGGGAGGGCTTATCCGAGTGTCGGCTGCCAGTTTTAACACTCGAGGATATTTCATGTCGAACAGATTTATGCTTTTATTTCTAATCTTCATTCTCTCTGTCTTGCAGTTGGTCAGACTCTTGAAGAATGAAGTAAGCTGCTGCGATCGCTTTCCGTCTGAAACTTTCTCCCAATGAACGATAGTGACCAGCTGCTCTTATTATTATCACCGTATTCTGTTTTTTTTTTTTCTACGTGCACTTTATCTCTTTTTGTTTTGTCTTTACTGAATATATTTTAACGACCCAAGGCTAATCACACACTGCCATTTGGCTTCATATCTGTTTAAGAACTCTCCATTGTGTACACGTTCAAATGGCGTTATGTATAATCATGCATGCTAGAGGCCCTAAATGCATTGTAATTAGAAAATAATGAGCCAGCCTTCATGGATGGGAGATTTCTACTTAACATTTTCCTCAAAGCAAATGGGCTAAAGTCAAAATCGACCTGGATAGGGGCCAGTCGGACCCCAATATAGAAGTTGATCTAGGCTGTTAAAAGAGGGAAATTGTGCACACACAGGTGTAATGGCCACGTTGTCTCTATTAAGGCTAACAGCTCCCCTCTCCTTCAAGGTGGTCATTTAGTAGTGCTGCTCATTCAGCCTAATCAATGGTTGAAGCCGCAGCGAACCATTAAATAAAAAAGAGGATAGAGATGAGGTGCTTCTGATTGGGGTTAATTGGATGTAATCAGAATTTATACTGTACAGTAGACGACTCATTAAGAACACATTTAAAAATAATGTCGCTTGAGCTCAGGTCATTTAACCATTTAATATTGAAAAAGTGTAATGCAGGAATTGAAACAAAATTGGCATCGCTGATTTAATTCTCTCATTGTTGCTGCCTGCAGAGTCTCTGCACAGCTCAATGCAAAATGTCACTTACCCTGATTTATCAAGTGGTTGTGTGCTACACTTGTGTTGAAGTTTGATTAAAAACAAGTAGCTATTTTACATAACTCGCGCTCTAATGTGTTTGATTCAAATGCATTTTATCCTTCGCAGAGTTTCGTCCATCCTGCACCCTGTGTTGGACGGCCAGGCGGAGCACTGTGCCATGAGTGGAGCTCAGACGGATGGATTTCATCACTAATCCGTTTGATGTAAGTGAATTTAGGTTCTAATTCATGGGCTTGTGCACTGTATAACAAGCCAGAATCAGCAACACGAGGTCCATAAATTCAAGAGGAGAGCGAGGAAGAGAGAGACAGAGTGTGGGATGAGAGAAGGGGGTTGAAGAATATGGTGTTTAACTGGAAGGCAGTATGTTTTATCAGTCACTGGCACCATTTAGCTGACAAAAATGAGCAGGCCCTGCTCTGGGAATAGGGCCTAGGCACCGGGTGTTCACCAAATCCTCACAAGAAGAATATCAGCACTTCTCACATGCTGCTGCCTGATATCCATTGCTGTAGCTGAAAACTATCTCCATTGTCCAGTTTGATTGCCTGAATCAAACTGATTTACTGCAAATCCATCTGAGCTTTGATAAATCTATTACAGTTTCATTTCGCTGATTTCATTAACGTGAATAAAACCAGCCATGCTTTCTGCATAACTGCCTTTTAATGGCTTGGCCCTGTCACCTGCCTCAGTATTAATCCCTCTGACTTATTGCTCCGCAGAGGGAATGAGTAATGGGTATTTGAATGTGATCAGCACAGTACAATGCAATTAAGGAACCAGTACTGTTCTGTGCCTTTAATCCTGAACTAATTTGAATTGCAGTTTGATAGCACTGTGAATCCTGCATAATTATGTAGGGTGCATATTAAACTCTGTGACAAACCGAAGAGGCCTTTAACTAGCCCTGCCATGAGGAGAGCAGCCAGGAAAGCGACAAAAAAGGTAGCCAGCCACAGAACACTGGAAGTCTCAATTACCACCGTCTTGGCTGACAGGTGAAGCTGGGGGGGGGAAAGCCTTCATTTGAAAATGGTTGACACTAACGTCTCTTTTTTTTTTTTTTCCATCCCCAACCTCAACAATTATGTACGAGTGTCATTTTACCCTCAAAGAACAGATACATCAAGTGTGAATCAGAGAGGGTTCGGTTACTGTTAGTGCGGATATATGAAGGAACAGTGTTGTTCCTCATGGTCGGCATTTGAATTCTCTCTGAAAAATAGTGAGTAATTATTTGTTATTAGATTCGGAGGTGAATACAGTCTAGTAGATGTTCCCTCGCTGCCTTAACGACGGCACATAATGTGACTGTATCCCCATGTGACGGTAGCCGAAAAAAAGTCCCACTGTTTTAAAGAGGCAATAAATACTTTCATCAGAAGTTACCTCACGCCACGTACCACAAGTGGTCCGACTTGGGCATATTTCACACTGCTTTAAAATATTCTTAAAAGTCAGCTATTCCGCTTCACACAAGATTGAGCCGGATAGTGAAGAGAAGAGGGACAGAGTGAGAAAGAGATGCAGAAAAGAGAGAGAGAGGGGAGAAGAGAGAGAGACAGAGAGGGGGCTGCTGGCTAAATTAAGCCATTGTGACTCAAAATCCTCCTTTAATAAGGTTCATGCTGTCTACAACTTCATCATTTTCTCCTGAATGATAATTACTTTATTCAATCATGTTCAAGGTTTTAGTGAAAGCTAGCATTGATTGATTAACTTCAATTACCATGCTTGCATTTGCATAGATAAAAACTGCTTTTCAATTTGTGAGTGGCACACGGGTGGAAACCCTGCCTTGATATTTGCATTTCAATGTGAACGGTGAAGGATAAAGGTGGGAGCAGGGTCTGATCACTGCTAAGCCCTTTCTGGTCGGCTGCGCCAGCATCTATTTTTCCATAAACACCCTTTGTTATGATGTTGGTTTGCTCCCTTCACGCAGAGAGAGCCAGCAGTGAGCTCTGTTTGCAGGCTGGCTTGACGGCTCTGTTGGGGGATTAGGCTGCGTTGCACTACAACTCAGTCGAGAGCTTAGGTGAGCTCAGGCTGTGGCACTGCACTGCTCTCACAACAGTCGTATATCGAGAACACGAAGAGATGACAGTTGGGAAATTTCACACTCCAAAGAATAGCATATGACCATTCTATATCTATAGGCTGACTGAACTAATGGCAGGAAGCAGTGGGAGATCATTACAATTATCACATGTCCTTATCAATCATCATTAACCAGACTGAAAAACATACATATGAGCCTGATGTCTCCCACGATTAACCATCAATTTATTTGAACTCTGTCAACTTCTGACATGCACCTTATATCTTATCTCATTACAAAACTACAAGCTTTTTTTTTTCCACAAATATATTCTCCTTTTGAGAAGCCGATTTTTTTTTTCTTTCTTTCTCCTACACGCTGACTTTAAGTGCTAATGGAAAAACCAACAGATACTTGTAATTGCGTTATTATAATTGGACGGCCTGAGCACGTAAGTGTGAAAAAGAAGTCCATAGCCACTTGATCACTGTGAGCTAAAATAAAAATAATGAGAGAAGGTGGTATTACAACGTATAGAATTTCCATTTTTTTTTGCTGCAATCCATGCATGTACTCTTCAACTATAAAAGTGAGCGGAATCACAGCTGTGCCACTTATGCATGAGTATTGGGATTACTGTCACCTTTGTCTGCATATTTTTCTTTGATTAATGTCACCCAAATGCTGTGTCTTCCAATTGAGAAGCCGGTTCATTTGCATGATTTTTTGTACATGGTGAAAATTTGGGGATAAATTAGTCAGTCTCCGATCTTTGTTGGCATGGCACTGAGTGATTTTTACTGAAGGGAAACGGAGTCTCAGAGCAATACTCTCGGAGAATTACACCTGTGAGATATGCTAATCATTAACAAGCCATAATGACCTTATTTACCTTCATATAAAGACAGAAATTAGCATTAGATGCCCTAAATGAACAGGGAATTAATAATCAAGACATTCACTTTTACCCTCTATCTGTTAGACGGAGAGGCGACAACGTCAGCTTCAATATGTTTAGTTGCAGGCAGCCATCAGTCGACGTCTTTAAAACATATTATGGCGCCATCTCCTATTGCTGCCTTGGAGGGGAATTCCCAGATGGTGGGCTATGATTAGGTAGTTCACTTAGCTGTTTAGAGACGAGCATCTGGAAACACAGGTTGAATTAACACCACTGGGTCCCTCATTTTCTCTAAATGAGTGTCATTCAATTAATCTAATTATTAGGCATGCAAAAACTGAAGGACTAATAGATTCCTATTCTCCCGTCATTATCATCTCTTACTCACAAGTGCTTACATTTCTGAACAGCCTCGCGTGTGTTTAGTGTCGAGTCAAACAGCCTGCAGCTTCACCGTGATGCCTTCAGCTTACAAAACGGACGACTTTCGGAAATTGGAAAAAAAACTTGGTTACTTTATATTGTCTAATTTGCATCATGATTTGTGCTGTGCAGTGTGTTTCACTTTGTTCTGGTCTTTTTTGAATGCAGAGCCCTGCTGGTTTTCATTTTTATCATGTAATCAGGGACTGATTCAGACCTAGAACACCAGCCGAATGAAATTAACTACCTACTAAGGCTGGAAACAAGCGGCGCTATGGGTACTGAAGATCAGGACGTTTTAATTACAACACTGCATCTGTGACAAAATAGAAAAGCACCTCTCATAAATATACCGCTTGGACAAATCAATGGTATAAGACTGAAATTCAAGGGATCGTCTCTTAAATAAATCAGCGGTGAAAAGATTGGAAGCGGAGCTATTTCACAACAACTTAGCCGCCGTGTCCTTTCAGGACTCCCGTGGCTACTTCTGCTACATTTGTTCCAATCAAAAGTAGGTTCATCGACTGGATTTTAAATACGTCGTCTTCCTGTCACTTCTCCCTGTCTGACATAATAGACGGGTGAAATGGATGATCTGTGTCAACCACCTCCTTTCACGTGGATCATGTGATGCAAGCCTAAAGTGGCCCGCGTCGTGTCTCTCTCTGTGACCCCCGCCCCCCCCTGCCCCTGCCGAGCCCCCCACTGGCCGGAAGGACCCTCTTCCCAAGCTGGAGTGTCTCCTGCTGGGACTGCTGAGCCGCTGGCGAGAGAGGGAGCAAAGAGGGGGTGTCACAGACCTGGAGAACATTGTCAACAGCCCACACCTCCCCCTCCACTCCCCATTCCCTTTCTCCTACCCAGTGTCCCTTATCCCCCTTCCCCCACATATAGACAGACGTTCTTCATGCTCAATGTGTGTGTGTGTGTGCGTGCATCCGTACTCTCCACATGGGCTTCTCTGGATGCATGTGTACAAAAAAAGAGTGTGTTTTCACATCGGTGCAGGTGGTTTCAGTGTGTGCGTGGCTGCATGGTGATTGACATAAAACATCCCGAGGAAAAAATAATTTGAATTTGAAGAAGACGCAATGAAAACTGGTAAATACTTTAAAAAGGAAAAGTACTCTGCAATAAATTGACAGATGTAAAATAAATCACAGGCTTGTTAGAATGCCACCGCTGCTTCCTTTTGATTCTTTAAATCAACATTTCTATATTTCAGCAGCCTCTTTTATTCTTTTTTTGACATTCATCTACACACACCTCCACCCCCCTAAACAGGCTCTCCATCAGCCACTCTTGAGTCTCGCCCAGTCTATAATGCAAACAATCCAGGCAACTTAATTCAAAAAGAGGAGATATCAATTTTTTTTTCACAGCAAGATATATATCAAGGACGTTAAACAAAGCAAACAGCTGCATTGAATTTTGATGGCACCGAGCTAAGCCTTCAATTTGAGCCTTTCCCTCAGAAGAAAGCAGAATTTAGCTTCAAATATATTCCTGGTAAGAAAGAGAGTGTATTGTGTTATCAAGAGGGTCTGTTTACCTAGTGAATCTACATATGGCTATCTAATATCTTTGTGGCATCGAGTAGGTTCGAGGCTGGAGTCCCAGGGGTTTCAAGACTGGGATTATGCATTGCAGGGGTTGAACTCTTGCCCTTGTGTGATTGAAAGCCCTCCGCCAGCTTAGGCCCTGTTTATTGTACATTTGCATTGCTCAGTTCTGTGAGGCTGCTGGGAACTATCAGCGGCCCGGCAGTTCATATCAGCGCTGCTATAATTTGGTTTCTACCAGAGCCCCTTATGCCTTCCAGCCAGCAGGTGAGACTGGGGGCTTATAGGCAATCATTTAGTCTGATTGACCAGGATATGCTCTGATCAATATCTCACTCCAGGCTCCACATGGTGGGAGAAAACAAATCAAATGTTTGTATATTTCAATCCGGTATTTACACTGGAATTTTGGATGAAATACCAAAACACTTGTCCTTGAGTTGGGGTAACGTAGGGAAGTGGATTTATATATGTGTCGTGAGCATATTTAATATTGTGAGACAACTTGTGTATTTCTTCACATGCTTTGTGTCAATCAGCCGCTTTCTGAATCATCGTTTACCACTGAAGAGCAGAACTATTAACAAAGATAATTGCATTCGGAGCCGTGGCCTGAAGTGGTCAACTACGCAATTTCACTAATTTATCCTGGTGAAAGGTTGACCTTAAGAAATGTAATTACACACACCTGAGTTACACAAGAGCCCAAGAGGTCCGCAAAACGTTTACTGGTGAAGAAGGTATAATTACCAAAAAAACAATTAGCCAATGGTCGTACTTTCAATGTGGCTTCTGGCTTTAAACAAACAACTGATTATACAAACACTGTCGCGGAAATCACAAGCTGTCAATATAGAAGCAGGAATAAACGCGCTGGCCTGATTTACAATTTTATTTTTATGTAATATTGAAAATTAAATTATTTAAATTAGGGAAAAACACACCGCACCTGCCTATTTTTAAAGTATGCAGCGGGGAGCGCCATTAGTTCTACATGACCACATGGAATTAAGTGGTTTAGAGTAACCTGTTATAAACACAAATCATTTATGAATTTTAATAGCTCTGCCCATGCTTCATAACTATGCATGACTTCATACTTTCATAATTGACAGGAAATATGAACTAGGCCAAGGGTCGCCTATTAGAGTGACTTTTCATTTAATTTTTTGACAGTCCAATACACAAACGCGGGCTGGATTTCTTGAGCACATTCATGTAACGCACAGGAGCCTTTCTGGTGAAAATTCGCGAGAAACCCCCCGAGGCCAGAAGTACCTCTGTTATAATTACACAGTATTACACTTTGTACTAGTGAAGTAGTAGAATCTCTGAGAGTCACAGAAATGCACTACTGTATATTCAGATAGCAGATGAGGAGTTACAGACAGAGCAGATCAGAGTTGACAGGTGTGTCTTACACAATTGAATCATCCCTAGTATTTGATGTGGGGCATGCAGAGTGAACAAATATATTGCCTTTTGCTCAAGTTCAAATGTAGGTCAGGACCCCCAGACCCCCCCACCCCCACCTTCATTGACACCTACCCTGACCAGGACTGTTCCTTGGCAGAGAGGTGTTCACATACAATAGAACAATATGCCGTGGGAGCTGCAGGAATGTGGGCCCTATCACCCCCGTTTTAGTGGAAGCTACAAACTCATTGTATCCCTCATGATGTAAATCTACACCACCGGGCTATAAAATTGCTACAAAGTGGGTTCTTGACTGAGTAAATTAACATTCATCCCCCTCGCAATTAAGCAGACAGACTGACATTGTAGCTCCTACAGTGGCGGCAACACTGGGGGCTTTGTTGACGTGGCGTCTTGACAGAGGAAAAGCCAGAGGAAAATATTTTCAACTGACTCATCGGCTGGACGTTGGTATCTCGGAGACTGGAGGGATTACAAGACAAGAAGCTTTAAAGTGTCACTTTCATTTCGTATTTTTGCAATTACATGAATTAATTTGGCCGATGCTTCCAATGAAAGTGACTAACGAGTGAGGAACGAGACTTAAGCTTCATTAGAGTAGGAGACAGTAAACACTATGTGCTGCGTCTATTCAATATGACAACGTGCAAGGAGTTCAGGGTGTCTGTTGGAGGACACGCCCACTAATCACAGATGGGAACGCCTGACAGCCTCAAAATTTTAATTTAGGGTCTTCTCAAAATGTGTTTTATTATTTTCTATTTATGTGCACATCCAAGTTCATTTATGTTTTAACTTATTTTTCTAAAACGCAATATAAATATGTTGTAATCAAAATATTAATGCCATTTTGGAATTTACAGGGTGTCCACTGTGATGCACAATCACTCGACGCCAGATACAAGTCCAATGTCAAGGCTGCTAAATTTGTAAGCTAAACAGGGGTACTTATTTGTTAATCCGCCCAAATGTGATGAAAGTTTAAAATGTCAGGAACACAATCACTGGAAGCCGACGCTGTTAGCGAATTTGGGTTTCAATGTCAAAAAGTTAAGAGCACAGAACGTGCCAACAACATTCAAAGGGCAGCGGACGAAGATTGTGCTGATGCGTCAACAGCAATGGACGATTACCGAAACACTGATCTTGAGAAGAAGGCCTGTAAAGTATTTAACATCTTCAGGGTATTTAGCACATGCCAGACAATGTTCAGAGAAGATCTGTGTCCAGGAAGCAGCACAAGCCTGTATGACTGAGTTCAAGCAGATAGGTGCAGACCCACTGTAGGCATTCATTAGTCAATTTAATTTGACTCTTGAGGCCATTGGTAGCCAATGGAGGCCAATGAGCTGCAGAGAGACATGTGCCCTTTTAGGTTCATCGCACAGAGCAATGCAGTAGTCAAGGGCGAGAGATAGATTGATTTGCTGTGATGACCGAGAATTCAGTCTTAAAGAAAGTGGCTTTTCTTCATCCATGTGGATGTAGATGAGCGACAAGCTGAATTCTGACTGTGAGACTGTTGGGTCATCTGGTTGGAATAATTGCTGTTTGTGGAGCAGTGATATGAGAATCTATGCCAGCAGATAATGTCACTAATGGAGGTGGTGTATATTGCAAAGTTAAGGGACCCCAGTGCTGAGCCTTGGGGCACTCCTCTGGAAAGGCAATGGAATATGGATGCTCGACCTTACCATGACACATTCAAAGAACGCCCAGTGTGGTAGGACTCAAACCAGGTATGAGCTTTGCTTGGTTAGCTCATATAAAAGAGTACGGCTAGCCGGATGCTGTGGCTCACCATGTCAAAGGCATTCTGCTGCACCATCAGATGAACCCCCACGTTAAACAGATCAGAAATTGTATTTACTATACATTCTGGGGCAGTTAAGGACTGTCCATCAAACTGTTTGTTAATGCTGTTGTATGAGGAAAACTGGTTTACATGCATGATAGCAAATGCACACGTATCCACAGCTTGACCCGATATGAAAACTGAATGGTTTAAATTCTCCAACAGATGGTAGTGGAGGTTTGTGCTATTTATAGCTTGCAAAAAGGAGTCCAAAACAAGCACTGAAACACAACACCTGAACAAGCTTATAATAAAGATATTCTTGGTTTTATTTGGACTAGAAAATAGCATATCTTCTGGACAATAATCCCATATAAGATAATGCATCTTGGCGAGTATTAAACACACACACACACACTGGTTACCACAGGATATAAGAACACATTACCAAAGGCATGAATATATTACCATCTGCTGATTTTAATCCTAGACAGTTACAGTAGTGGCATGTTTTGGTAAAAGGATATCATTAATCATGGGTATAATCAGATGACACCAGGTCATGGCCCACTAAGTGTGTTTTCCTCATTATGGTAATATGGAAGAGTGGGGTGTGTTTCCGCTCTTTTTTACTTTGACACTTCTTTTCATGACAACCTACTTCTGACACTGGAGGAGGAAAAAAAAAAGGATCAGGAGCTTTGGACACCGCACCGGTTTTTCTTTGATATTAAATTCTTGAACAGCTGACGTCTTACGTTGTGACAGAATCATTTAACATGCGACTGATGCTTTAAACTCAATATTAGATTTAGCAGCAAAGAAACAGTGCAAGACGTAGCAGGAGTATCTACTGTTATTTATGATTTCTGCATAAGTAAGAAGTTTGATTCCTCATCTACAAACTGATTTTTCTGTGTCACAGTTGCAGCATTTGGTCTTAAGTCAAGTCATCCCAATTCCAGCTTATGAATTGACTGAAAGCATTTCTGCGGCAGCAGAAAATAAACCCCGAAGCTATTTACTAACTCCTTGATATATGAAGTTTGTGCTTTTGATTGTGTGCGATTATGTTCTAGGAGAATGACCTTTAGTGGCAACCGTATTGTAATATAATGAGGATGTGTCAGTCAGCGGGAGTACAGTGATGAGACGAGGCCAGGCAACCAGCATTTAGAGCATCGATCCGCTGGTACCATGAGTGTAGAGGAGAATCTGAAATATTTCAACACCTCCTTCTCCCATATATAGAGGTGGACACGATACTTCATCGAGCTGCTCCGAGGCGCTCCGGGCAGCCTGACCCGTCGGATACAATAAGAAAGAAGACTAGAGCTATGTGGACCTTCCTGTCTGTGATTAATGATGAGCAATACATCACTCTGCTTTTCCTGATCATACACAATAATAGCAATAATATTACAATTACAATTTGTTTAAAAGTTTCCCTTTAATTATTAATTTGTTCAGTAAACTACATAAAAATGGAAGATCTAATATAAGATGTAAGCCAATATGTTGTCATGCTAATGATGATCAATGTGGAAAAAAAAGTTTGAGCAGAGGTGAAAGGAGAGGTGGTGAAGATTGATATGTTGATGTATTCTCTTACCTCCACCTTCTCATTAACTCTGGGCTGGTAATACGACCTGGGAGAGATTTTCTCCTCCTACTTCAGCCCCAACACTGAGACGCTAAGCCCTGCTGGGTAAGCCCTATCTCATAAAGCACAATTAAATGGGCCAATCAGACAAGCTTAAAGTCACTCCCCTAGTGCCTTAACTCTACTACGAACCAAATCATTAGCAATGTATCAGCTCCATGGATGTTAATCATAATCATAGACAATTGTAATGTTGTAATTTGCTGCGACTTTTCCTTCAAGGACCACTTGGCATGATTTGGGCTAATAGGTAGCCGGTTTCCTTTTTTCTTAAAAAAAAAAAAAAACTCTTAACTACAGAAATAAGAAATTTGATTTTGAGTCGAATGTGAATCTGTGTGCTGGTTGAGTGTGATTTGAGTATGTAGTGAATAGTTTTATCCCAGGGGTGTGAGCCCTAACTATGGAAGCAGAGCACCAGTGAAACATTAATCACCAAAGTATTATGGCTCATATATTTGGACAGCACATTAATTCAGGTGGCTATTAGGCTGCCTTGCAGCCAACCTTCGAAAAAGGTCCACATTGAAATTCAGTTGACAGTGTACAGTGTGCAGAAAGCTAACTACGGTGTTACTGCATCCCAACAATAAGCAAAACAAATTGCACATATGAATATAAGCAATGTACGGCGGAGCGAGTGCTGCAACAAATCCAAGAACAGTGAACTTCAGTGGGCAGTGGGTGTAATCACTCTAGACTGGCACAACAGTCTTTCCAGCATTCCTTGTCAATAGAGACAGACGCTCTACCTGCAGAAAAATAAAAAAAAAAGACTGAAGAAACACCAATTAGAAAGGCTCTCTCTCCTGCACTCCCTCTGAAAAGCCAGGCTCCGCTAAAGGTCAGCCTGAAATTTGAATGACAGGGCCAAAGTCTTTTACTCATAATTTTTGTGTTTGCAATAGATTTTGGAGCAATTCACAGCCTTAAAGGCCTTAAGTAGAACAGCAATTAATTGTAATGAATAATCTGACAAATCTGGTTGACATATGGCCGCTAATACTCCTCCTTTCTAGAGGGAGCAGTGGAGGGATTAGATTACCTCAAATGATATCTGGCAGTGCTGTGCCATCTGCATGTACAGGGAGAAGCAGTGCGCGTAGAACAGGACGGGGGTGGAACCAGGGTCTGCTCTCTGCCGCTCCAGTTCCTGCAACCTTACCAGTAACTGATTTGGGAATATGGCCTGTTTTCTTTTTTTTTTCTCTCATTTTATTGAACCAGCTGCCTCTCATGAAGTAAAACGCAATAATGCTGCGGCGTTGCCAAAATCGAACACACAGAGAAAAGCAAACAAACATGACAGAAGTGACAAGTGCTGTGCAAACATATAAACAGCACCGCCGCGTCGAGCCATCTGAGCACAGGCGAGCCCCAACTTTATTAAAAGCATTTAAAAGTATGATCAATTCTTATCCTACATACAGCTTCACGTCGTAATACTTGTAATACAAAGTATTTGTTAGGATAAGATGGATGTAATGAGTGATAGGTAGCCTGAGAAGCCGAATACAAGCTGCAAAAAAATATGTTATGTTAACTATCGACTCATAAGTGCTGGAAATAGTGCCGGTACAATAGGAATAGCCTGGTCCTCAGCGCTGGGGAACAATGTAATACTGGGAGTGTGCAAAAATCAACACAGCTGATATGTGTTGTGTAATATTGTAAACTCCTGCTAAAAGCCTGATAAAGAGGCACGGTTCTGCAGGATGTGTCACGCAGCCAGCTAACATGAGCTACTGAATCAGCGTTCATTTAAAGAGGGGAAACCCTGTTCTGCTTGTTCATGTTGTGCAGGCACCTATTTGACTGTTTAGTCCAAAGCTGTATACATAAATGAATGCTTGTTCATTCCGGATCAGCTGTCACACTTCAAAATATGTTTCTTGTCTGATCTGAGAAAAGCGACAAATTAAGGTGCATTTCTAAAACATAGTGCACGGCTGCAGGCAGGCTGTGTATTTGAAGTAAGTCAGTGAAGTACTTCAAGTCACTGGTGAGCGGAGGTGGAGATCTAAGACGGTGCATGTGCTCACATCTGCCTAACCGGCATTAATGTGACAAAACCTCACCTAGTAAACACACACTAATCACCTCATCCAAAGGCAGCGGGTGTCAGCGGAGATATCAGTCACCACTGGCTGCTTTATGATCATCACTTTAACCCCGATGTAACTCTGATACGGGAACACTAGATTGGCTCCATTTACTCCTCCTGACAGAGGCAAGGAAAACAACATATAATCATCGTTTTCCTCTTACAAAATCCATTCTGAACGGATAGTTCAGGAGCCGGGTCTCTTATTTAATTGCAGGAATTGAATAAAGAATGTTTTCCGTGAGGTGCTGGTGTGTGGCTAGCATAATTGCCAGGGAACAGGTCTTAATTTAAACCGGGGGTAATTATCATGCAGAGCATACCCACCCAGAATGTTTGCATAACTATCACAAGCATTTTCATAAATGATGCTTTAATTAGTCTTAATTAGAATTTGTTTAAGTCAGCAGGGAATGCAGGGCCCGTGAAATGATGTATGTAATAAGCATCAGGGCCCGCTCTGTTTTTTTCCTTACTCGGGGAATAGAGCTGACAAAATCACATCACATTAAATTGATTCAGTCAGAATTAAAATTCTTATGGTATTAATTAAATGGGGGAAGATCTCATTAGCAGGCTGTGTGGTGAGGGAGAGACCCTCTCTGCCAGCAGATGTGATGGTGTCAAAGCTGCTGTACACGCTCGCCATTAGGGCCCCCAGACAAGGGGAATGTGAGGGAGGAGAGGAGGAAGGAGGGAAGGAACCAGGAGAGGATTGAGGACTAGACAACCTATGAATGACAGAGGAGAAATGATGGCAGGAAAGAGTGGCAGGATGAGATGGATAGAGGGAGGGAGAAGAAGGAACGTGTGAGCTGGGGGGGAGAAAAAGTGAGAATAAGAGAAAGGCAGAGCGTGTCAGGGGCTTGGAGAGGAGGAGGAGGAGGAGGAGGAGGAGGAGGAGGAGAGCGAGGTGGCAGCATATTAATGGGCTGTGGGCCCCTCACCATCTATAGCTTTATTTAGCTTCATTTGCTCTATTTGGCTGGAATTCAATAAGAGGAGAGCTAATGACTTGACCAGATACCCTGTTATCAGCACTGATGAGACACCCTCTCTGTGCGACTCTTTATACACTGGTCTAATAGGCTTCTGGAAGATAGCTGCACAGAGTACAGTGAGGACCTCCCCTCGAGAAGAGACTGTCCACTCGAGAAGACGACAGCCTTCGGTCATTAATGAGAGCACCACTAACGCCATTTATTTACGCTCAAGTGACAGATGCCCTCAAGCGGCCGTAGAAACTAAGAAGCTATTGTGCAGACAACAAACGTCTCTGAGCGAGAAGGTTGGCGTGAATCAACAAAAAATTGGACTTTGACACGGGAGATGATCTTCTAAGGTTATCTATGTATAGATTTTAATTCAAACCATGTTTCCCTAATCCATGTTTACAGGTGCAGGAGACCTGAATCAAAGCATCGACGCATCATAATACATATTTTATGCATATTACAAATTACATACTTTAAATTAATTTGGAGAAAATATAAAAATAGATGGTGCCTCGGGGAGCCTTGCTTAGCTGTTGCAGGGCTCAGCTGATCCACATGTGAGGAAGGTAATAGCGATCGACACACTTCTTCAGAAACCGTAACGGAATAACAATCCAATTCAGGAGTGTTAACTGTAAAGAGAATTTCCTCTGTGATCCTTTTGTGTCTTTTAACTTGGCTTTTCATCCCCAGGTAGCGCGTGGTATCATCAGGTCAGCAGATCCAGGGGATGTTAAACAATAGACGCATTGTTGGGCCCCACAGCAGCTGTCAGTTTGAGCTGTGAACTGCAACCTTGAGTGGACAGAAGAATATAATAAGAAAAAAAGAAAAGAAAAAAAAAAAAAAAAAAAAAAAAAAAAAAAAAAAAAAAAAAAGCACCTTGAGATCATACACACATATCGAGAAAATGTCCTTCGTAAAGCATCATCGAGGGCGTCTTTCTCTGGTGGCGGATTTTTCCAGCTGGGTGTTAGTTAACACCTGTGATTCAGATTAAATAATACAATACTGGGGACTTTTTATTGACAATAAAGCAAAAATTCCTCGAAGAAATCTCTCATTTTCCAAAACGGCTGTGTAAAACACCTTAGGCCTACAGTATATGAGGCCGGCATTGTAAACACTGGAAACACAGCCCTGTATAGAATCCAATGAAAATGATAATGGAGGAAACAATGGCCCCTGGCGATGTAGCAGCAACCCGGCACCGCCAACGTTACAAGGCATCACTTTCCCTTTATTAGAAGTAAGCATGACTGTTAGCGGGGCCTGCATAAATATTTGGGGTAAATACACACTATATCATTTTTCTTCACACTTGAATTGCATTATGATTTCCATGCAGACTCAGGTGAACTGGGGTCAGGGGACTAAATTAAGTGGGTCCTGGAAGCAGCTGCTATGGTTTCTCTCTTTAACCATGCTTGGCTGGTTAAGCTATCAAAAGCAGCTTGTACATGCATCATAAAAACCACTGTGTGTGTGTTTAAAATGGTATTAAAATGCTGTTGACCCTTAAAATTAGAAAAGGAAACGTTCAACTCTTTGCATGACAATTATTCCGTGTCCATCAAGAGCACAGTAGAGTGGGGACGTACGACCGAGGTCCCCCGTTGAAATTTATTGACAGGCAGGCGGAGAAGTGAGCTGGTTCATTTATGACAATGGGGCGTGATGACATCACACCATAAAAGCCCTTCGCAGTGTCAAATGGCATAAGCAGCGCAGGGTTTGAGTCTTTGTGTTGCTATGCATGAATATATAAGAAGCAGAGTGGGTCAGTGGTTGACGGTGTTTCCCTGTGATGTATTGGAACATTTACTGTGGTTGAGAGAGGCACAAGTTCCTGATAAAACATGTTCCTGGGAAATAATAACATAAATTCACCACCGCTGGAAATCTCGTTTGGATAGAAATTGTCCGAGGTGTACCAAAGCATAACGGAAATACTGGCATTAAAGCATGTGTCAACCTGGCGATATAACAATAGACCAGCAGATGAGGCAAATAAAATATTCAAATAAAGACACACGTGCTTTGAAACAGCGGGTGTTGCTTTTAACACCTGATATTTGCCTGTGTTGCAGCATATTGCACAGACTGTTTGAACAGTGACCCCCACTAACCAAATTTGTTTTAAAGTTTTAACGTCTTACTGTCAGTGGTGATAAGTAACTCAGTTCATTCTTTCAACGCGTTGTTTGAAGTTACAACAGTAGATCCCGACAGAGTGTTTCCACATGGGGCCACTTGTCACATTCAATACATCACCGAGTCGTTTTCAGTTCAACCGATCTATTAAATCAGTTATTAAGATCAATTCTCCATATGGAAACTAATTATCACACTTGACCCTTCTGAGAGGGCTCAAGATTGGGAATTAGAATACTTGTATCTGATGTATATAAAGTAGTTGAAAGTAACTCAACCTTGAACAGCAACAGTAGTTAAATGTCTGTTGTATTCATGTATCTCTATTAACAATATGATAATGTCTTTAATTCTATGTATGCATGATATTTTTTTTTATGCTTTAGCATTGCCATTGCATGTACAATGAAATATAGTGTATAAGAATACAAGAGAAGCACCACCTTGTTGGTTTTGATGTGCTTTTATAAGTATAATGGTATAATCATTGGCTGTCATGTCGTTCAGTCGACGAACATGCAGCATTTATTCACGATTTTGTTCCTTACAAATTCTGTTGCCCGTTCTGAATACATCCAAACTTAATTCTGAAACTGTAAGCACAGGCTATTATGATAATTTAGCTTAATTATAATAATAACCTGTTATATATTCATTAGCCTTTTAATTGGTTAACTCTGGGGACTGCTGGCAATTCCAGTCAGTCAAATACACTAATGATAACCACACACATGCACACAGAACCACATGGAAAGACCTTGCAGAAGTAACCTCCCTCTGAACTTTTCTAGAGCACTCTCTCCCTCCAATCATTCGCCGCTTTCAATACAGCTTTCGGTTTTGGCCAGAAAAAGCCGGCGTTAACTCTGAATTTGCAGCTTTGTCCTTCGTGAGAGGAACCTGTGACATCTGCACTGACATGCTGGAGATAATCCTCCATGTGATTGTCAGACAAATTGAGGGTCAGCGGCGCTGCAGACAGGGGAGTGTAGCGAGGGACACGGAGGAAATGTTCAATCACGAGTCAGTCCATTCGGGAGCCTCCCTTTTCAGCCTCTTCAGCCTATGGTTCATCTCTCTTTCGCGCTCTGCCCACAGCTGCCGGGTCTCCACTGGGAGGGAGCTGTATTATGGCTGGGTTAATTTACTGATTAATATCCAGACACTAGATCCAGCTTTCCCCAGATGGCCAATTAAAAACTACAACTGGCAGTGCATTTAGGCCTGGCAGCAGGTTGCCGTCGGGCCCAGGGCTGGAGGCTGTGACAGAAGGTGTGGGTCCTGTTTGGGCCCAAATAAGAGCCACCAACTATCTTACTCTTTGACTTTTCACACCAGAAGGACAAACTAAAGCCATAATACTGAGCTACAACAGGGGCTGCTGAGACCACTTATCTTTTGTTTCTCTGTATAACGCGACTATAATTCATGTTTATAGTGTGACGACGGTGTCTTGTTGGTCCAAGTCATCTAAAAACAAAAAAAATAAGAGCAAAAAAATGATTTTGTCTATATAACAATATAGTGCTACACGTAATTTGAATTTCTCTCTTAAAATTACCGCGAAGAAAATAGATTTTTACAATCTAGAAATACAAATATTTGACATGAATAATGCAAACTCTACAATGAAGCCCGAAAAAAGAAGAAGCTGCAGAACTGCTGAATATGAGAAGTCTGTAATATAATCCGAACCGCAATGGAGCAGTGTTAATTTAACTATAATAACCTTCACTTTATGAGACACTGCTATATTTAGACGGGGGGCCATTTGAATACAGGTCTTGTCATGGTGCTGACACAAAACTTATAAATGGGCTTGAGTCGCCATGGAAACACTGTAAATACAATGGCCACTGCTGCTTTGGGAGGAAGGGTAATTAATAACCGAATTACAGAGCAGGGATAGAAAGCCAGACACTTTCTAAGTCCCTTGGTAAAGCAGAGTTTAATACAAACAGTTGTACATCTACTGGGTCAGCTAAACCAGGGATATCTGGGCCATCTCTGTTCAAAGAGAAAAAGGCCATGAACAGAATTGATGGCCCATTTCATTATGTAATTGCCTCTTTAACTTCCTTGTCCTGAGCAATCGCTCTTTAAACTCAAGCTCAAGGTAATGTATGCAGAGATATGAGGGTAGTCTCGCAGGCTGATAATTCAGTAAATAGCTGTAATCTTTGCATCACCTTTAACCACCCCGGAGCAGGCTAGTATGTCATCTTAAACCGCAGAGTGTTGGAGATGAGGTATGTTCCGCTACAAAGAAGAGTTCTCCACCAACAGAGAATCTGAGCTGAGTCCTCCGTGATCACACCAATCGGAGTAGGGAGCTCTCCGCCGCCGCTGCTGCTGAGGATATCAAAAGTGTGGTCCGGTGGTGGAACAAGCCTCCAGACAGCCTTTAAGCTGCCACCCTCAGCGTCGGGGCACAAGGAGCACAAAGCTAGATATGATTACCTACCTACCACAGAGTGATGCGTCCTGCCCTCCGACCCTTGAACTTAAGGTGTATCCTACATAGAATCAAAGTAAACACCAAGCCCCTGTTCTGTTCAGAGCCTCTGAAGTGGGTAGATGTGAGAACACAACACGAGTGACCCGCTTCCTTTCATTTCCCTCTTCATAAAGATCCCACAAATGAAAAAAGGCAATGCAACACACAAAGCAGCAGTAGGAAGGCTGCGCACTTATTGAAGGGTCAGTAGTAGGATCACTGGGAGAAGGTCACCAAAGAGCCCAAATTCACACCTCATAATTGAGTAACAGGGGTCGCTGATTACAAGGGGAGCAGCATGGAGGAAGATAGGACAGTGTTTGGAGCTGCGCTCACCTCAGGCTGTACGGGAAAACAAGACAAAGCGCTAAAAGACGGCTGTGGAAAGACGGAATATTGGATGGTGCCACCACTGTGAGACAGAATGAGGACTTAATTAACTGAACATCCGGATCTAACAGGACCCACTATATCAGAGAGACGGGGAGAGATAATTCCCTTTATGTAATTAGATCAATTGAGCATGAAGTGAGGAGGCTTCATCCAAGAGCAGTGTGTGGTTCTGAAGTGGGATCACTCACTGAGGTATGATTACCTTTTGATTGTTAATTTGAAATTGGAATCGAACCACAACTGTATTAAATACCTTACTTCTAATTAAGACTTTGGAGGGTTGTTTTGTTTTTGTTTTGTTTTTTCTCCGTGAATGAAACGTGAGCGAGTCGTCCTTTTAAGAAAAGCTTGACCTTAATGTGGATCATAAATAGTTTTTATAGCACACATGCTTGTCACATTCAAATAATTAGAGGTAATTAATGGCTTCTCTGATAATTCACCTGAGTGCTTTATGTCCACTTATTTGGGCTATAAATTCACTTCAGGACTCCTTCCCTTGTCATCTCAGGAAAAGGGTTTTCCGCTGAGGCTCTGAGATTAATTTCACTGCTCAGTACTGGAGGAAGCGTCTCTACGATGTCCCGCAGTGTCAAATTCAAACCACACTTTTACCAGGTGCTAATATAGCAATGCATTTCCTTTTTGGATCAGAGAGTATATCCTCTCTTAGATAAGGACTGGAGTCCTAGGCTGGTCCCACCATGAGGGTCCCCAGGGAGGGGATGGTTCTGTGGCCCAGTGGAGCAGTAGAGTGCCTCTGTCTGTGTCTGTCTCTCCACACCTCCAGTCGCAGACAGAAAGACGTGCGTGAGGGATGGGCCTCATCGTCCAGGGGAAACGGCTTGTGTCGGCCGCCCACACTGCGCCTCCTTTGTGTGAAATTGGCTGAGAGGATGTAGACATATTCCACGCACTGATCCATGGCTGAGTATAAACAAGAGGGGATCTCGCTTTCCCTCCTAGAAGGTCAGGAAGCTTCCCCGTGAAACAGTAAGTGACACTGCCTCCTCGGCACTCACTAACAGTCCGACCGCTGGAACTTGACCCTCTGCCCCTCCCTTTCCCGACGTTGCACTTGTCTGTGATGGGCACAGCCAGTTCTTTCTCTCTCAGTGGGGTGCACTGATATTTAGTGCCCGGCGATGCCAACTTAATCAACAATTCCAGGGACAAATGCTCAAATTCGCATCGAGGGACCGACCACCAGACTGAGCATTCATCCTGTGACTGAAGATCCATGACCAGCTGGGGACACCTGTGATATCTAAACCTCTTAACACCTCTCTGAGTCATATATCATGGAGTTCAGACAGACAGGGGCAGAAAATATCATGTTAAGCCCTCATCTCTGCACCAACAAGATCCGAATGCTTGAGACAGAGGCATGCTATCTGTGCGTGAAATCCGATTGTGGCTGCAGTAAAATGGACTAGGGAAGGCATGAATGTAATTAAAGTGGCTGACACTTTTATGCTGGGTAATGGGAGTCCAGGGCCCAGCTATTCCCTGACGAGCTCCCCTCACAGTATGGAGTACATTTTAATACCACCCTGCACAATGACTTAAATGCAACTCTCAAGGCCTTTGTGGAGATGTAATATTGTTGTGTAAATAGGATAAATGCCAACATCCTGGGGTTTAAGGGACATAGTAAATAAACGCTCCCTAATACAGGAAATATATAAAAGCTGTCAAGCATCGAGCAACTGCGCAGTAACACAGAAATGACAGTGGAAACGCAAAGCTTTACAAAGACTGCTGTGGTATAATATACCTGAAAAACATCATGTGGTTGCAAAAGGACAGGAATATAATTCTTGTTTTAGATGTCAAAATCCCAAATCCTCCACAGTCTGAGACAAGAAAAAACAGAACAATACTTCATGAACAAAGGAAACTTCTGAAATGAGGCTAATGAAATTACAGTCGGCCCTGAGTAGAGGAAACAGATGAGTTGTGTTGCATACCGGTAATAATGTTAGGAAGCGAATGCAGGGAATAGAAAAACAGTTAGGCATTGTCCAATCAGTAATGTATTTGTTAACGCAGGTAGGAAGGAGGGAGCTTTTACATCACAGTGGGGCAGATAATGAAGAAGTTAATAAGAGGAATGGTACTTTGAAATGTTCCTCAGCCACCCAGGTCCCCGCAATTTAATCTGTAATAAATAATCTGGCATCATTGCAAGATGGCATCTCATAATGGCAAATGAAATATGCTGGTATGATAGGTACAATAAATCTGGATTTTCCTATGGTTCCCTCAGGCTAGGACAATATGCAACTATAGTGCTCTCTGTCAGGAAGAGCAGATCTCAGAGCCGTCATAAAATCTAAATGGGCACTAATTAGGCAAGCCTTCCCTCTCACACTTACTATTTCTATTGACATTTTCAGCGCGCCACCACCCCCCCCCCCCCCCCCCCCTCCCCCCCCCTCCTGCACTACCATAAGTCACTGAGAGGAAGAACTCCCAGGATTGCAGAGCACAGGGCTGTTAAAGGGAAGTTCAACTTAGTGGTAATGAATAAATTTGCCCTCCCATGCAGTGCTGTTTCTTTTGTCTTGGACTGAAGCATATGCACGCACCTAAATGGTCATTTGTGTTTGCGGCGCCCAATACGGCAGTGCTATAAATATACACTGTAATCAGCTTTAGTAGCAAACTCATTCTCCTTTTAAAAAGACCAGAGGAAGAAAAATGTTTTAATTATTTGCTTTTTCGTCATCATAACGAACACATATTTTGAGTTCATGTTAAAATTATATAGTTTGCATCTGTGAATATCTCATTATTTTTATATTGTTTAAAGTCTAGTTAATTTCTCTGTACAGAGCAAGGAGCATGAGGGGTGCTGAGGAGTGGTGGATCAGGTAAATATATACGTATGCATTCCTGCCTGCCTCAAATTAATAAAAACCTAATGCGTGCTTGGCACAGGACTGCTTGTTGAACATATGCTGCAAGCATGGCTAAGCCATCTGGCTCAGAGTCAAGTATTCCCACCAACTGTAGTCTTATGCTACCTGACAGTGGAAAAGCTTTATTCCCCTGGTATCGGGGGCACAAATGGAGAAATATTATTGAAATGATTATCTGCATCAAGACTCAGATTTGGGCTGACATTTCGCTGGCTGTGTGTAATCCGAGGGGTTGTCTAGGAGAGGGCGGAGAGGGGGTTTGCCAGTAAGCCTTGGCGGGTTGATTAATGAAGCCAGGATACTGGGTGGACCCAGCCCACCTCCACTCAGACCCAGGGGCCGAGCCCCGCATATGAAATTGGCCTATTCTGCTCATCTCCCTGGGAGAGAGCCATTGATGATCCTCCCTACACCGCTCCACCTCCAGTCACCAAAACAGCACTCCAAAGCCATGCCAGATCCAGGCTTAGGAGACTCTCTCCTCACACTGTGCGGATGTGAGGGAGCGTTGCTTGGTGAAGAGCAGCAGTAAAGCATCTTTCACTCAAGCCATATTGTGCTTTTTTTCAGCAGGACAACTTTTGTGCAGCATTATACAGGCATAGTGTTATAGTTGTTTTATATAAAAAAAAAATAGTTGAATCTTATTTTGGAGGAATAACGCTTTTTCCTAAAATGAACCTGTGGACACAGGTGACTTTTCAGGTACTGTCATCTCCACGGCAAGTGTTATTTATTTCTATATGAAACTGTGCTTAACGTTTAATAACCATGAATCCCTCTGTGCTTTACATCACTGCAGCAGCGACGCCGAGGCTCCCCTTCGCCTTGATGGATGGGCCTGCGAAAGCATTTCAGGACACTGGTAATCGGATAATAGCGAGCCAAATTCTTGACCAAGAGGGGGGGAAAAAAAATCAGTAGCTCATGAATGAACGCAGATGAAGAGGAAGCAAGTAATTCAAAAAAGCGAGGAGCATCTTTAATCATTCTGTGTCAATGATTAGTCATAGACAATGTCGCTTTGTTAAAAGTGTACTGTAATTAATAACTGAACCAGGACAGAACAATCGAAGGAGCGAGCGTCATGTGTTGTACTATTCTGGAGAGGTGATTTCTAAATAGTGTAAATTAGATGTTTACCTATTGTGAACCTGCCTGTGACACTGTAGCCTCGTTCTTTCCTTGAGACCAAGAACCAAAGAGAATGATTAATTGCAAGCTCACGGTTTCTACAGCTTCAAGAGTAAATCAACTTCTAAGAAGTGCTAACTTGCTAAAATATAAACTAATTTTAGGCCCCAGATATTAAAATATAATCCATCTTCTTCCTCCACAGGGAAAGCTAATTAGAAAATGTGACTGGCATAAGAGAGCAGAGGTGGAGAAATGTTGGGATTAGGCTCCGAGGCAGAAAATCACACCCTCCTGCTAAATCTCAGGATTTCTACACACTTCAGATTTCCTGTCGTGTCTCAGCATTTGTCAAATTTACAAAACAAAAGCATGAAAGAGATCAAACCAAAAATAGCATGTGAAGTTTTTTTTATATTTAAACATACCAGAGTGCAAATATTTGTTTCCTTCCGCTGTCTCTCCTAGTCTCTATTGGAACCTCCGCCTGGAACACGTTCACTTTAATGCACTAGCCAATGAACAATAGTTGCCCGAGGCAAAGAGGCTACCTGGCTGTGTCTCGACTGGTGTTCAGCTCTTGTGTTCTTCATATGTGTTGACCTTATGCAGTGAAACATGCACAGCATATTGTGCCACGCACCTTATATGTCCAAGGAACAAACCGTTTTAAAAAGGGAAAATAACCAATACAGGCCGTAGTTAAAAGTGCTGGAATTGTGTAACAACCACACCTTAATAAAGGCTTAATTAACGTGTGTAAATTCACGTTTTGGCAGGCGTTTTCAATGTCAAAGACAGTTTTATGTGTACATCCGGGGAAATCAGCACTATGGGAGTACACTGCATGCAACATGACACAGTGGCAGTGTGCAACAGAGCTGAGTAGTCCCAGCCAGCCGAGCCCTCCGGAGTCCCAGAAGACAATCCCCTGAGAGGAGAAATGCTCTGAGTGGTGACAGCTTAAAGGCAATAAGCCAATAATAAAGACCAGCAAAGTGGCCATGGGAAAGATTTCTATTCCTACTACTTCCAACCAAACAGAACAAACAAGTGTCACTCAAGACTCTCCAACTAGTTGTTATGTTTAAGTGATGTCATTTTTTTTTTTTTGCACTTACCTTCCATTCTTTAATTAACGGAAGTGTTGTCTTCTCATGTGCAAGCTTTTTTTTTTTTTTTTATCTATTTACTCCTCTGCAAGCATCAAATAAAGATGTGGTTTTGTTGAGAGTGGCAATTCAACAATGTAATTGCAGCAATCCTCTTCTGTTAGCTCTTTGAGTATAGGACACAACTTTATAATCCATATAATGTGGCACATTGCAACTATTTCCGTGCCTTAATAGCCGTCCAATTGCAGCCCTGCTGAGATTCTATTTAACTGCACCGAATGCATTGAAATGCCTTTTCTTACTGTCTTTAACTGCTCGGAAAATCATTGCACTTCACCTAGCGGAGCATAATTCTATAATGCACGGCCATGATGCAGGTGATGGTGAATTAATTTAAAAGCTCGAGTTGTGATAGAAAAAATAGTTACTAATTTAGCAACGCGCCTGCAGTTAAAGGAGGAAAGAAAGAAGAGTGGAGTGAAATGTTTTCCACTTCCAGTTGGATTTTGCTAAGAAACAAAGCGCTAACAGGGCACTTGGCAGAATATACTGTATGACAGGAGGAGGAAGATATGCATTGGTGCAAAATTCCCCCCGAACTATCACACCAAACTTTTCATTCACCCTCTTTGAAATCCACTTTTTCCGTTGGAACTTTGGTGGTCAATCTTGTGTAGTTTCACCCTGTGGGGATGACAAAAATTTCTGGGATAGTTTGGAAACAAGAATGCTGCAGAAGAAGACAGGGACCAGTGTGCAGTGGGGG
>CAAKHC010019573.1:21736-63561 GCA_901007825.1 Macroramphosus scolopax | reverse complement strand
AAAAAGGGGGGGGGGGGGGGGGGGTATTCTTTTAGGCTGCGTTATCCTTTGCTGGTGTACAGCTGTATCAAATATGCTATCATAAATGTGATCTGGGCCACACTGAATGTCATTATGTGTGATACCATGAGCACTAGACAGGCTACTGAGCACAGAGGTGACTTTTATCGCCGCTATCTCTCTAAACAGAAGCGTGCGGGTTGGAGCAGACGTGGGTGGGATCAAACAGGTTTCCAAAAAGTTCAACCTGCTATTCTTTTTGTTGGAATGTTTCCTTAAAAAAGAGGGAGACTGGTTCCTGTATCAACGTTGTCCGACCATCTCTATTGTTTTTTCTTTTCCACCACTGCCTCAAAGATGCACTCAGATGATTTTGTTTTTTTCCTCCCATGAACCAGTTTCAGATTGTACATGTATGAGCACTTGCTTGGCAAGTTCCCATAGCCCCCACCCCCCCCGGCAGGCCGGCAATTCGTTAAGCACGGCTAACTTGTGTGCCACCAGCTGTTGGTGATATTTACAGCTGAGTGCAGGGGATGTGTTTGGGCCGAGGCTTGCGGGGGCCAGGGCAACACTAGGCCCGGTCCCACGGTCCTCATGGCTACTCCGGGGGCTCGGACAGCCAGCACTCACAGCGCAGAGCCACAACACCGTGCAGGCACAATGCAGAGGTGCACAGGATTACACACAAAAAAAATGTTTTGCATATCTTGTGGAGCATGCTGGCACAGTAGGGGAAGTGGTAAGATGGGCCAGTCATCTTGACTGGTGCCTGACATTTAGGACAAGTCGTCCTCCTCTGCTCGTTTGGTTTGCCCAGTTGTTCGCCTACACTGCACCATTCCGCTTATCCTGAAGTGATCACAGCAAGGATTTTGGAAATAACATCATGCATTACAGACATCAGCAGCACATGTTGATCACTGAAGTCCACCGCCTGCAACTCCCCGAGTCAACTTGGTTCATTGTTGTTTTCCAGCAAAGCGGGGCCGTTTTCACACAGAACAAACAGCAATTTGAATGAGCGATTTGAATTTTGGGCACTCCTCTTTGTCACATAGTTTCCACACCATGCCCGTTCCCTCCGACAATCTCCTCATTGTAGCTCAGGGAGGACATGGTTCAAGAAATGAGTCACTATGAATGTTCACTTTCATTTCAGAGTGCAGTAGGCTGGCATAATCTCTGATACTGAACCCTGACTCACCGGGTCTTTTTTTAGACGGAGCACTCCATCGCTCTTCCATTGTGAAAAAAGGACTTGCACTTGCACTTTTCACCAGACAAAGTTCAACCGCACGATCGCTGATGAAATCGCATGTGTCAGAGAGACAACAAGGCCCGTTGTGCACCAAAATATTAGGGGAGAATCTCACCGAATGAGCACGCGTTCAAATAACTCAGGAGTGAATGAAATGTCATGAGTTAATCAAATGAAATGAACAAACGAACAAAAGGGAGTCGTTATCTTGTGTGTTATTTTTTTTTTTTTTCCAAATCCTCACACAAATGAATGTCAATGGATGAGCCTGTACAACAGCTGTCTAACAAATTATTCAATGACTACGATTTTGCAGTTGAAAAAGTCACCGGAAAGCCATTTACCTGAGTCACAAATGAGGATGTAATTGAGTCCTTAGGGAAAATAATTCAGCTTAACTACTGGAAATAATGTGTAAATTCAATACATTTCCTAATGAGCTCATTTGAGTTTGCCGCAATTATATTTGCTAGTCTAGCTGCAGATCGGATTCTGCAGCGGAGTTGAGGTGAATAAAACCGCGGCTCCTTGCTATTCATTAAAATTAGCATATGGACCTGTCAACACTTCTCAGAGGCACGTTGTAACAATGCCATTTAGCCCCGCATCAAGCAATGCCAATGGAATGAATGCATGTGGTGGGTAAATGCCTCCCCACCGCTAGCGACAGGGGCAGAAGAGGACTGGCAATGCTGGCTCTGACGCACAAAAGAGGCTGCGTTTTAACAGCCAGGGCCTGGCCTCTGACCAGGGGCCATCCACATCAACACTGCTTACACTCCACCATACCTTCCAGCTACTGGCCCAGCCAACTGGCTCTATAGACACACTGAGACAGACTGCGAAAGGAACAATGCGACGGAGATGAAGACCACCAGCGTATGCGTGTGTGCAGGCGGTGAAACGGGCGCGAGGAAGATAGAAGTAAAGATTCCTCGCATGTCCCTGCAAAGTGAGGCGTCTTCCTTTCAGCAGGTGTCTACTGATCTTCCTCGACTCCCGAGCTTTTGTGCATCCAAAACAATACCAAAGCTTCAAAATAATTATTTCCCTATAAACGACTTGGGTATGTCAGTAGATAAACTTAAAAAATAAGCTTATCAAAAGGTGCCAGGAATGAGATGCCCGCGGAAAAAAAGAGCTCCTTCATTGTTGTTTGTCATCGTTACACTGATGCTGCCAGTGAGAGGCATTGTTGCTCAGTGGAGCACACAAGGCTCTAGTTGCATTGTTGTGCCAGGATTTTAAAACAGGCACGAGTTATCAATAGACCACAGACTATTCGACTCACTCAGCTGTGCCTCTCGATACACTTCACAACCTCACACGCCGAACAGCCAGCCATGATCTCACACAATTGGGCCGCTCCGCTGACAAACACTTTGTTTTCCGGAAGGATCCAGGTCTAATGGATAGACAGCGCCATCATTACAAAGCTCAGTATCATCAGTTTGATGACACTATTTCAATTTAGGAAGTCCTGTTCCCGTTATCGGTTTTTAAAAGATGGATTAAGACATATTTAATCCTGCAATTTGCCTCCAACAGCAGAAATGGAGTCAGTGAATTTGGCCCTATGAAAGAGGACAGAGCAATAAAAGACAAGGCGGAGAAGAGAAGGCCTCAGCTGTGCTCTGCACTGATACACACTATAATTACCTGGAGCAGAAAACCAAATGTAAAGGCCTTAGGCTGGCTTTGATATTTCCATCTTACGTTTGTCTCCTATGACCTGGACTACATCTAACAGACCTAGACTGGAGGTCAGTAGGAATCAAGGGAGAGGGAGAGGAGAGGAGAGGAGAGGAGAGGAGGAGGAGATTTTGACCAGAATTACTAACTCTTAAGGTGGCTGAGCACTCGCAGACTTCTCTCCTCTCTCTGTTTCACACACACACACCGTTCTTTCACCCTCTCTGCCTGCTTCACACACACCTCAACACTCATTATGGTTATCTTTGTCCAGTATTGGGTGCCATTACCACTCCCACCCCAGCACTAAAAGAACTGGGACCAACTTTATTCTGTCAGGGTGCCTATTAAAAGGTTACATATTCACACTTCTGTAGAACAGAGCCTTAATGAGGATGAAGGGAGACTTCTACAGTTTGTCCTCACTTTATGACAAACTATAGGCATTAAGGTGTAGATGAAAGGAAATCTTTCCTATAGTCTGGGCACGTATACTGGAGGTACAAGACACTGGATTTTTTATTATTAAGACTATTGTTGTTGTTTCTTGTACCAGGGGTACCATTACTACCATTACAGTCGAGGCAGATGGCCGCCCATTCTGAATTGTTTCCTGTTCCAGTTACTTCCTGTTTAAAGGGAGTTGTTCTTTGAATTGATCTGCTTTATACATATATAAATATATACATTCTAAATTCTATTGAATTGAAGTAAATGATAAAGATAGAAACCTTTGAAAAGTAAAGTCTGTTTACATACAGTATCTTGGAGTACTCTAGGGGGAGCTCAGGAGGTCTGACTAGCTGCCTTGAGTGATGTCAGAGAGTCAGAAAATGACAAAAAACTAATTAAACCAATTAAAAATTTAACTGTAACTTAGTTTACCAATCCTGCTTTGTGTTCACTTGACAGGGGCAGGATTTGTTTTCACTAATCAATCCAGCGCAGCATCAGTCAAGAAATAAAGCTTATGTTGTGGTTAACGCTCCCGTGTACCAGTGACTGGAGGTATGCATAGTGTTAATGAATGCAGCCATTTGTATATACATATATATATAATGATTATGTTAAATGAACATGAAAAAAATATTTTAAATATTCTTTTAAACCACCTAGTGATGCAATGCACTAGAACTCAAACATCAGGTATTTATATTCCACATTAAAAAACGGGGGAAAGTTAATGCATCAAGTCTGCAAAACGTATTTAAAATCTGCCATAGCTTTCAATGACGGCTCACAAGCCTTTCTCAAAACATGTTTTTGTGTGTAGAGTAATACATCCTCAAATTTCTCTCGCCCCTTCAAGCGCAAAATTCAAAAGGCCTGGGCTGCCACTACCTGATTCAATCAAGTGTGTTACATTGTATACCCATGGGCAACAAGGCGACTTGTATTTTAATTAATAATGTAATACCCCGGTCTCAAAGGCTTGGCCCTTGGCATTCCTGCAGCTCTTTTGTAAATACTCTCAAGATCCCAGCAAAAGATGCTGGAAGCATTTCTGTACACACACATGCAGCTGAATTTGATATATAATGCTTGAAAGTAACGTTCTAGTATTTGCAAAGATTTTCCACCTAAAGGGAGTCGTTTTTTTTAGCCGTGTATAAAGATCAGGAATCAAGGAAAGGACATCAAAGTTCATGTCCTATTTTAGGTGAAGATATATAAAGAAACAGAGGAAACGGAAAGTTATGTAAGAAATGTAGGATTATTAGAAAAGAGCAAATAGACAAGTAGAAGATAAAAATATCCGATGTAAGCAGAGTACATGGTGTGAATGAAAGTTAATGTTAAGGGCTATGAAGAGAGAGACATGGCCTTGGGTGCTGTGTTGTAAGGAATAACAAGCACAGTGAAGGGTAAACGCACGCTTCTTTGGAGATCCTGGACCCCGAAAGGAGCCTGGGGGAGCTCGAGGGCTGCTGGGATACGGGCTGTGTTCAACCTTTATCTGCAGTCACACACACCAGAACAACAGGACATGATGGCACATTTACAGTACGCCCAGAGAAGTACTGACTCATTTGTTCACACATAGTAAAGATATTAACTAAACATATAAAAGTAGCCTGACTCACATTAAAGGACGACGTTGAAGCAGTTGAAGTGTGTTCTATGTATTTCTATTGACCAAAACAGATCAATGACCTGTCAATGATTTATCTCAACATGTCATCTATTGTTGTTGTCAAAGTATTTATATACAATATTTTCTGAAATCGCAAATGTAATTTTGAACAAACGTTTTAATTAGTTAACATGAGTGCAGCCACAAGTAAATCTAAAGTGATTATTCCTGCCCTCAGAGAAATGCTGTCTCCCTGCGCTCTGTCAAAAGGTCAATTATGGCCCCAAACCGGCATGCGGTGACAGTGACCTGGAAGCGCTACTGATGACCCCACATCCAGGGGCCCAAAAGAGTTGATCATCTAACATGCAGGCTGCCCCGAGCCATGGAAATCTGACATTTGTCCTTATTCAAATGAACACAAACAATATGCATCTCATGCCTCTGCCTAACCTGTGCCAAATCTAAGGCATAGGGACCAGCAGTCTTAATGCATTGTCCTCCAATCCAAGTCCATGCCCTTCCCTGGGAATGCAGCCGCACGGCCGTCGACGACAGAGCCCGCAGTCAGAGCGGACTGCGGAAAGGTGCAATCTTCTACGGATCTGGTCATCGTAGGTCTAGTCTACAATACTAGCATCAGAAATGGGACGGGCGCATACGGTCGTGGTAAATGTTAAAGGTGAGACGAACACGGTGGACGTGGAGTGAAAAATAAGGAATGACAGATTCAAAATCGGCTTGTTTATATTCTGTTTTGATGCATTTTCATTTCAACATAAAATCCATATTAAAATCAAAAACACTTTCTGCTGAAGAAATAAATCTGACTCAAATGTTTATGGATTTCCTAAAACAACTGGGCATTGAAGATTTTAGTAAATGTCTCTAAGACAGGAAACATTTAATGGATTAATGTATGAAAGTGTCTCAGTTGTGACTCATGACTCAAATATAATAACTTCAGATTTGACTTGATGCAATAATAAAAAGACTGACAACTTCACTTTGGCTTTAACAATAATTACATGACTTCACTTGGACTTGATGATTTCCAAAAGTCTAAAATGTTTAAAATGATGCCATAAAGTTCTTAGCACATCAACTTTTCCCTGGTTAAAGTTCCACTTTGGATCAAGAAGTCAAGAAGGTGGTGTCATCACAGACAGACAGAATCTGAGGAGTCTGAGGGAATAGGCTTCCAAAGTTACCGTTATTTACCTGTTTTTTATTTCGTTTTTGTTGTATTGAATCCTTATTTGTTGCCAGGGAAACACATTATAAAAAGAATTAACTGAGCGGTTCTAAAGTCTTTCAGCCCTCTTCATCACACAATAGTGGAACGAGCCCAACCTTCCTTCAGAAGAAAACGATTCGTCTTCTGTTTAACTGTCTCAAAAAGACTTGTTATCTGTCTGTATTAGCCCAACAAAAAATACTTTCTTAAAAAATAAATGAAAAGTAAATGTAGCGAATGAGGTCAACATGTGAAAAAATATGAATAACAGATGATGAATTTGAGCATTCTTAGTTTTGGTCTTTAATTCTAGATTATAAATATAGAAAAGAGTTGTCCTTAAAGTTCAGTCAAAGTTTGGTCAAATATGATAAATTCCCATAATGCACTGTTCGGAGCGCTGTTTGTTCATGCTGAGCCGAACATAAGCCGGTTTACTACACCAGAGTAAAAGCTTTGCAAAAACACCTCTATAAGAAGGTTATTGCCATAACAACGGTGCATACACAGTAAATTCCCCCTGAATAGCACTTGCCTGAAGCAACACCTACCATGATAAATGTTTATCCATGTGGACTCCCCATCTCATGCTGTTTTTGTCTGTGTGTGCAGAAGGTAGCGGCCTGGCCTGGAACTGTGTGACACAGAGCACAAGGGCTCTCATGTCTGCAGGGCGTTCCACAGAGCGAGATCATGAAAAGCAGAAACACAGAGGAAACTGCAAAAGGTTGAGCCGTGGAAATGTCTTTTCTTCTGCACGTCAGTTAATTTCCTCTCTTTCCCTTTGGTTCCACATCACTTTTCTATTATGTTTTCAACACAGTGGAAACGTAATACAAATTGCACGTTGCAAAAAAAAATCTAATCATTACACCCTCAAATGAAAAAATGGATCCCAGTGAAAACTGCACGGGAATTGTTATTTTTTCACATTCTAATTCACATCACAAGGAACGGAAAAGAAACACACGCTGTATATCAGATTGGTTTGGTGCCTGTAGCCCCGAGCCAGGTACAGTACTGATATTAGATTTAAATACAGATTGCCGGCGATAATAGAAGAGAAGAGTCCGGCCTGGAGTCGCCTCACATCGCCGGCTTGCAAAAAGACAGCTTCAATCAAAAAAGCTCAAATAAACGCAGTTCTTTGGGCTCTGTCAAGTGTAAACTGTTATTGATCCCGACAAATGAAATTTGTTCACGTTGATCGATCAAACACATTATCTGCGTTTTCCAGTCTATTACCAGCAAGTGGAAACTCAGGAGGCATCAATAAATAGAGCTCGGTCACCCTGGGTAGATTCCTTTCCAGCTATGGAAGCTGTAAACGCAGGCGACTAAACACAAGCACTTGTGCTTAAAGGTAATGGGCCTGTATCATGACTAAACACTAAGTGTCTGGGGTGTCGAGATGTGGAAAGCACTTCTGTAGCACCTTCAAGGTCTAGAGGCACTTGTGTACGTACTGTATACTTGCCCTCCTCTCGTCTGCCCCATTAATACCTCCTCCCTCCCCAACCTCACTCCCCTACACATGAAAGCCTTCCAGCTGGCACCCAGCGCCTGTACTTGGCAGGTCGGTGAGGGAACATGAGAATTAAACCTATATCACCCCAGTTACCAGTTCCCAAATATCAGTGGAGTCCAGCACTTCACCAGGGACTGGTGAGAGGGAAGCATGTCAATGGAACAAAAAGCTCCTTCTGGCACTGCTGCCTGCTATTACAGGAGGAAAGTTTTCTAAAGGAGGTAGATTCAATGAAGGGGAAGAAATCCATCGAACAGCTTGATACAACGGTGCTGTATCTAATGTGCTAAAGTGGTGCTTCATGAAGAAAATGTTGCAGATTATGAAGCAATTACAGTAACAACATCTAGTCCAATTCCATGCAAATTTGGCATCAAGATTTTTCTGCTAAATTATAAGTGGTGACTTTGGCTAAGACAAACGCAAAGAGCTGCACTCACCATGTCGTCTGCTCTCCTACAGGACAAAATAAACTCAGTGTACTCACAAAATGCAGTTTAATACAGCATCCCTGCAGACATTCTACCTTCATGAAAGTTTTAATATCCAATCTTTATAACAGTGTGTGTATATATAGGGTTTTTTAATTGATCTCAGAGGTGTTTCTAGTATTTAATCTGCCCTCATTTGATATAAACAGGGTTGAAAAATAGAAGCAACACCTCTCTAACCTGGCAACCCAAATGAGGAAATACCTAAAGGACATCAGTTGTGTAACCCTCAACGTACACTTGTATGTTTTAGTCGGTGCACATCCACCTGCCTGACACCAAGTGTGATTAGGACGGAATATACGGCATTGAATCAGGATTTGTTTATGTAGTTTAGAAACTTGCAAAGCGTTGCAAGTCGTTACATTTGGTTTCCTTCCCCGTTGTGAGGTAAGTAGACTGAAACCAGGTCCGCTGTCCGTTTGCATTAATCCAAACTTACAGCAAAGTGACAGCTTGTCCACAAACTGAGGGCAACCTTACTAGAAATAGGAATATCCACCCCACTACATTGATAGAGCAGCTCTGATAGCTCCTTTATTATGGAAAATTATTTTAAACAGCATAAAATGGCGGAGGCTCATTTTTTTTTCCCATGTTTCTGCCACTATCACTCCGGCTATTGATAAGATGTCTAAATTTATTGCAGAATAATTCCGCAGGAAAAGAGATAAAAGGTTGCTGAATAAAATATGAGGCGAAGGCTGTAAATTGTAGCAATGCATATCATTTCATTCAAATGTAGGACGCAATTACCATCTGCTACACTCATCAGTCCCCTCCTTTATGACTTAATTATATGTTTAATGCTATCAGATCAAGGAAAGGGCAAAACAGATGAATGAGAGAAAAAGAGAAAAGATTCCACAACAAGACAAAAGGCAGATGAAAAGTAACATAAAAGGCGGGAATTGATTTCATTCACCAGGAAATAGGAAAAGTTAATTTAGATACAATGTTCCCTCATCTCCTGCGCCTTTCTGAGATAATAAACACAGCGTGTTGCCAATAGGTCTCATAACAGTCAAACAAAAGAAGTCAAGTTGTTCTGAAGCTGCGAGTCTTCCTGCGTTCCGTTTCAGAAGACGGAGACTTGGTGATTCGTGCGGTGTCGCCTGATCGTTTCTGTCCATGTATGAAACACATGAACCCTATTTCCTCGGCTGAGGAGAGGAAGCTGTCATTGCCCTTTGTTTGTTTGTCAGTGGGATGAAGCAAAAAATATTCCGATTATCAGGAAACTTGGTGGTTTGAAGCTCGACCCTCAGAGGAACCTTTACAATGTTACATTAAATTCTCAGGCAACTTGGCGGAGGTCTGCACAACTTCGGGTGCCCTCCAGTCAATAAAAGGTTCAACAGTAGGAAGACAATGAAGACGTCATGCACATGTGTATGATTAATCAACACAAGAGAGTTTTATATCATCTGTCATCATGGTGTTATTCACTATCTTTGTTTTATCGTAGAGATATAAAAGTACACATTGGATGGTGTATCGAGCTCTGTTCTACTCCCAGGGCGAAATGAAACTTCACAATACTGAAAACTTTCTTGTTTGGATGCAAATCATGTAAGGCAGCTTTCACAAAGAAAACTGGGGTTGTCCAAATGGCTGCGGGGTAAAAAGCTAGCCAGTGGGCATCCCAGGTGCCAGCGGGCACTGTCCTAACTGTGTACCTTTGGCCAGAACTCATTATAGGGTGACATTTAGGGCTGCTGCTGTCCATGCCAAGTCAGCCTTCTGGATCGAGACAAATTATGTAGTTATTTTTTATGTCAGACATTAAGTCATGTCCAGTGGGAGCCAAATTAGTATCACCTTCATGTCACCTGGAAAAAAAATGAATAAAGGCAGCGGAGTTTTTAAATAGGGGCGTTATTCTACTTACTGGGTGAAATACTTTGTTGTTAAAAAAAACAAATTATGTCCTTCTGACTTTTTTTCTTTCTTTCTGTCTTTCTCAGATTTGGATCATGACAGTTTCTTGCTTTTTATAATATAAAATAATTCACTAATACCAACATGTTTCATCATGGATGATTTTTATGTTTATATTTGACACAAAATCTAAATGTCCAGACTTTCTAAGCTTCACAGTGTTTAGTTGTTCTCTACTTTACAAGTATATGCAAAGGGAGCGGCTGCAGCTGACGATATGAATCCATGTTGCAGATGTTCATCACTCCAGAGGAAAACATGAACAGAGCTAAAGCGCCATCTTGTGGACGAAGCGAGAATGTCCCCAGGTCCCCCTGATGGTTGGGCTGCATATACCTTTAAAAATGATTGAATATCTATTTGAGAATATATTAACAGAGGAAAAAATGAATATATTAAATTCAGTGAGCGTAATCAAAGTTACAATAAATGCTTCATGATGTTCTCATCTATCAGGAGGAACTTTTATAGTCTGCTGAGGCAGTTGAAACAGTCCACACTACCTCGCAGGTGTCTCACAAAGCAAATGAAATGAATCAAAGTTGTTTATCTGGTTTGTATTATTGGGCAAATTACAGATAATTCCTCATCTGAGGTCCTCAGTGAAGCTTTCGCACGGCGCATACAGTATGGATATTTTCCACACAAACTTCAAGAGGTAACAAACAGGAAAAAATGGGATGTAATTGATTAGAAGTTAATTGTGCAAAGGTCTCCCTGATGGGAACCATCTGTCAAGCCGCACATTCACTAATTCTAATCATAATTAATTAAACAGCTAACAAATGGCATACATCATAGTTAGGGTGGAGACCACCGCAGGAACTGTTATGAAACAAATTAGCTTTAACAATGAGAGCAAATTACATCACATAACTAAATATTACTCTCGTTTACGCCAGCCATATTTCTTAATGAATTCTCTAATTAATTTAATTCACACAATATGCATAATTTGGAGCTGAAAATGTCAGTGGGTCGGACTTAAACGTATTGTTGCTGGCTGTCTATTTCAACGAGTGCCACATTAGCAAAACATGACCCCTGTGTAAATTACACAGACCAACTGTTGTAAATTTAATACCAGGGTCTAATTAACGTGTTCCAGAGATATCATGTAAGTACATTTAGCTCGTTTTACTCGTGCCAGTGTCAATATGAGATTTCCATTTGCCTCAATTTTGTGTAATCCCTTTCATAGGAAATGTCATGACAGCTTAGGTTTTATTATTTCATTTTTTTCTTGCCTGTATTAAGCGATGTCAGGGTGACTCGCCACTCTTAAAACTCAAGACTACTGGAGCTGGGAACATGTATAGACTCTGATTGAGCTAATTCAGCAGCCACTTACATGTAGATTCAGCATTTCTAAATGAGGTCTGTCATGCTGGTCAGCAGGCGCTGCATCAGTCAGGAAGCTTGACTGGCGACAAATTTCATAGTTTTTGTTCTCACATTTTATGCGACAGAAATTAGGTCATCAAATTGCTTCTTTTTTCTGACCAACAGATCAAACCAGGACCGCAACTTAAATTATGTCGTGGGGGAAACACATCAACCCCCCCCAACCCCAATATATTGATATAAATAATGGTTTCATTATCATGCTAATCAATAAGCCATCATCAATGTTAGCTGTCACAGTTACCTCGATAGTTAATTAGCCACAATGGTCTTTATGTTATTAATGAAACAAGAAAAAGTAAAAAAAAAAAAAAAAAAAGAAAAGCAACAAAGCAATGTTGAGCAATACACTATTAGACAGTATTTAAAAAAATAATAAAGATCATCACATGTTTGAGTGTATTAAATTGAATTAAAATTAAATATATTCAAATTACACTAAAGGACATTTCAAGTTTTGGATTTGGATTCCAGACAGTAGTGCCAAATTGTATCCTTAATCCTAAAAGATATTCTACTTATTGTGATATAAAATATTGAAAAAACATCTTCACATTTATAGTTTAAATAATATCTATTAATATTTTGACATTTTTTTAATAAATTCTTTAAACATTTAGTCAAGTATGATAATTGTGGCAGACTTATCGATGAATCAGCTCATTATTTCAGCTCTACTGTGTGTATAACAAGAGGAATACAGCCACCTGTATGTGTGTGTATTGTGTCACCGGAGCAAATGACACCATGAATAAACTCTTGTGGAGCTGTAAGCTGGTGATTGACTTTCCTTGCAATTCGCTCTGTCACCTCTGTATTGCAAGTGTCTTTCCCAACCTCGTGCCCATTCAGTTTAGGGAAAATACAAATTCACCAAATGATGCTATCATGAGTGTGAATGTACAAATGGGTGAATAAATGAATAAATTGCCCAGCGGATGAAACATGTAAGCTAACACATGCATTGCAGGGCTCGGGGGCTATCCTGAGGCAAATCATTTAGCTAACACACTAATGAAAGTGTGTGTAGTGCGGCTAAGGGCAGCCACCATGGGAGGTACCACTCCCCTCCCTCCTCGTGCAGGGGACGGTTAATAGGCTGGATGGAGCCAATGGGACTCCCAGGAGAGGCCTGTTGATGATGAGGAAAACCTGCCGTCGCCTTCACTAATCACTGCCTAATGTCTGCAGCAACACAGGTTTTACAAATGGGATTGTACATGTATGTCTGAAATGTGCTTTGCATGGGAAATAAGTTTTAGAATATTATTAAATCCTGCATGTTCATTAGGAAAAAGACGTAAAAAGAGGATAAATACGTGTGCATTTTTAAAAGAAAATCCCTCCAATTCTTTTTACAATAGCCTGACTGGAATGTGCTATCACTCACAGACTGCCTGACATGGCTTTTAATACAGGAAGAAAACAATAAAATAAGAGCTCATCCATCAATTGTCACCATCCTCATGTATCCATATTGATGCAATTCTTGAGATCTCTTAACTCTTCAACCAAATCTGTATCAATACCACTCCAACAATAAAGACAGCAACAAGATTCTGTAGAAGAATTATTAAAAAGTGCTGAATTTACCTTGTGAGGGGGAAAACGAGGATGGTACCACAACTGCAGATGTTCCAAGACATTCAAAAGGTTTCTGTGTTTTAGCTTTCACTGATGTGCAACGTCAAGGTGCTTTGACATTGACTTTGTATTCTTTACCTGACAAGATAAGTTCGATGCTACAAGCTGTTTTTTTTATTATTTTGGACACGGTGTTTTATTGGGACTCGTACTATAATCCCATCCCCAGCGCCTGATGTAGGTGGTTGTTGGTTCGAGACCATTGAAGTTTGTCGTTTTGGAGCAGCACACTTAATTTATCATCGCCGCTAAGCTAGTTATTCTGCATTTTAAGGTGTGTCAATTCAGAATCCAGCAAGTCAAGCTTGTTTGAACTCCACCCAATACGTCGATTGTATTTTAAGACGTCAGAGCAAAATTTCTTTCTATGGACGTTTCGTCAGCGTTCAACCCCTTTCTGTGCTACTGCTAATGAGTACTAGTAAACACTGACTACCAACTTTAATATAAAGCTAACAAATTGTTAAAGTGAAGAAATTGCTTCCGGTTATGACCTACACAGTAAAACTATAGAGTTCGACACTGCTTTTTTCTGGAATTTATGAAATCGCACAGCAGTCATTGGCAAATTATGGCCCAGTTGTCATGGGAACTTTGCACTTACACCTGGTTAGAATTTTCATACATCGTTGCTGAAGAATTAAACTTGGCAGTTCACTCCTGATCTATGGAAGTTGGCAGTCTCCACCCAAAAATCACTAATATTCTGGATGATCTGGACAATGTCATAACAGGTGTACATCGTATTTTGTTGCTGTTCTGGAGGTTTTGAGGATATCGTTGTAATCGTTGTAATTGTATTCCACGATATGTAATTTAACATGGGGGAATGATTTGCCATTTCATAATCCCCGCCGAGGATTGCACAACGCAGGCTATATTTTGAAAGGAAACGCCTCATTTCCTGTGCCGCTCACCGGCTAACTTCACTCCGTGTATGCCCATATAATTCCTGCTCATACTGTCCAATCAGAGTCCGCTGAAAGTGGACGACGGTAGCAACGTCCTGCACTCAAAGTTGTGGCGTCACGTGGAGATTCTAGAAAACTTAAATGAGGAAGAAGTTGGGGAATTTTAGCGAGACCATTGTTACTTCACCCGGTGGTTGGAGATGACGGCAGCGTTACGGTACGTCCAAATACAAAGACAATTAGCGGAGTCGGGGTTTTTACACCCTATTGTATCTTACTGAAAGATACAAATATGTGTAGCATGCCACGCAGGCAGATATCCTCTCCAAAGACTAGAAAACTTTGCGGTAGTGCCTCGCTCAGAATGATACTTTGACATTCTACACGTTTTGCTTTTTTAAAGACCTGAAAATGATGAAGGTTAGGAGATACTTGCGGGGCAGTGGGAGGGTACTCGGGTTTGTGTTCATTGCGTCCGTCGTTTGGCTGCTGTTTGACATGGTCGCCCTCCGCATGTCAATAAACGACGTGAACAGCCAGCTGTTAAAGGAGCGTGTGATAAGAGATAGAGAGATTTACAAAGAGTCCAGGGCTTCCCAGTATTTGAGAAGCGAGTTGAAGCATCCGGTGCATAAAGTGGACTTGTCTGTAACACCTGCGGGCAACGAGCCGGTCAGTTCAGGCATCAAACTAGCCGGAGGACACAGGCAGGGTCAGATAGTGGGGGACAACAAGCAGGACCCTCTACCACAAGGAGGGGACCTCCTCCTCAAACAAGATAAATCTGTAGATTCTAATCATAATGAGGTAGCTCCCGCTAAAGTACCTGTGAATTTAGATGTGAATGAACCAAACTTAGAAAAAAGTGAAATCAGGTCCATTGTATCGAATATAGCCGAATTGCCACCGGTTGTTGAGGACAAGAAACAAGCTCCGCTACAGGACGTTGAGAAAAACAACATTAAAGCTGGAGCTGCGGTTCAAAATGTTGTGGACAAAACGGATTTAAAGGCAGATGTATTTGTCAAGGATGAAGTCAAGACCAAGACTGCTGTGAAGGTGAAGGTTGAGGTTGAGGAGGCACACCCTTTAAAAACAGCTGATCTTCCCCTGGACAAGAATGTAAAAGGAAATGCAGTTGGCATCAACAAGGAAGAGCAATCAATTGGACAAATTACGAACAGCGAGCTTAAAGCACCGAAGGAGCCGTCGGAACCGGCAATCAAGATCGCAGAAAGAGAAGATCCTGCTACAACCAAACAAACGGGTGTCCACAAAGTGCTTTCTCTGGATGTGACTCGCGCTCCCAGAGATGCCAACGCAGTGGGCCAGTTCGGTCAGGCAGGAAGTGTGGCCAATGACAAAGAGGCAGAGATGGAAAAAAGGTGGGGTGAAGGTCATTTTAACGTCTACCTGAGTGACCAGATCCCGGTGGACCGTGCCGTCCCCGACACCAGGCCTGAGATGTGAGTCTCCTCTGCACGTTACCTCTCTAATCGCTGTGACTGCCAAGCTGAATTGTCTTTCCTCTGCTTATTTTTTTCCAGGTGTGCACAGAATCTGGTCCACGATGACTTGCCCTCCACCAGTGTGATTTTCTGCTTTGTAGATGAAGTGTGGTCCACGCTTCTCCGCTCTGTGCACAGTGTCCTCAACCGATCTCCACCGCACCTCCTCAAGGAGATCATTCTTGTGGATGATTTCAGCACCAAAGGTAGGAGTACATATATCAACATCCAAAATAAGGAATCATATCTTAGGTTACATAAATAGTATGAACACCACAGTTCATAGACTGTGTATTACATCTGGACATGTACTACAGTATAAGCAGTAGTGATCAGGGAATTGAGCTGCGGCATCAAGGCCCCACCTGACATTATCCTGAGCGAATAATTCCTTACGTACCATTCCTAAATATAAGTCGTGTACCTGCTTGCAGCTGTCGTCCCACCCAAGCAGATAACGTGGTGGATAGAAGTGTTTAAGTGCTGTTTTTGTCTGCTATCAGTGTTGTCAAATTAGAACTGGTCAACAGGGATGCAGTAGTTTTACCACTCGTCTCTTCTCCTACAGACTTTCTAAAACAGCAGCTGGATGAGTACATGTCCCAGTTTCCCAAAGTGCGAATTGTTCGTCTGAAGGAGCGGCAGGGCCTGATCAGGGCGAGGCTGGCCGGAGCCGCTGTCGCCAAAGGTAAATTAAATATATGACACATTGTTTTTAAACTCTTTAAACTTACATCTTGTAAAAAATGAACTAATCTGATGATATCGCCAATTTCACTTCAGGTCTGAAATAGTTAACAAGCTCTCTTTTTATTATTAACACCGATATACAAAATGTAAAACTAGGCAGAAGAATTTTTCACAGAGTGGTAACATGTTAAAACCTGTTTAAGGCTTAAAGTAATATTATAACACACGCCGTTAATGAGCCAGTCTTTGTCTTGGATCGTCACTCTCTGAAACTCACAGAGGGACACAGATAAATGCCATTTAAACAGGGAAAAGGTACAGACAGCCTGTCATCCACTCTCAGCATCAGGCCGCTTGTCTTGTTTCTATTACATTTGTGCCACTGCACATTCTACACACATTTTGACTTGTCAAACTGTCAGAAGCACCAAAGGCGTAGGTTGTAATCACTAACATGAGTGATGGCACCGTTCCAATTATTTCCCCATTAAAACTGAATGAGCATATGCAATACCAGCTCCAAGCATCTGACTCGCCTGTTTGAATGCTCCACCTGTTTTTCCTGCTTTGACAAAAGAAAATATCTGCTGTGAAAACCTATTGTGAACAATCACAGCGGCTGAAGCATAAGAGACCTCACAAGTAATATCGAGTTGCACTGCACTTCATTTCTTTCCATTGTCACCTGTTCTCTCACCATATACTGTGTACTGTAATTGCGTAACAGCTGCCTGCCAAAGAAGTCTGATAAGTGTTATATGGGTTTGCAGTGTTAATACAATAAAACTGTGTGTGTAACTACAGCAGGATGTTTGCTTTGTTCTTAGGTGAGGTTCTCACCTTCCTTGATTCCCACATTGAGTGTAACGTGGGCTGGCTGGAGCCGCTGCTAGAGAGAGTCTATCTGGATCGCAGGAAGGTGCCCTGTCCAGTAATCGAAGTCATCAACGATAAGGACATGAGGTGACTTGAGTGGCCTCACACAGGATGTCATCATGTCATCTTTTATGATGTTGGAGCTAAGATCATGTCGTCAGTATGATGTTGGAGCTACTGTTCCTGCTCTTTTCTTTTCAGTTATATGCTGGTTGACAACTTCCAAAGAGGAATTTTCAAATGGCCTTTGGTGTTTGGCTGGAGCGCACTAACAGAGGAATATATTAAGAAGAATAAAATGACCATCTCAGATCCCATCAGGTAACTTATCAGAGTCCATTGTCACTTCTATTTGTTGTTTTGATTTTAGAGGATTTCTGCCTCTTGGCTTAAACTGTTGTTGTTGTTGTTGTTGTTGTTGTTGTTGTTCATGTGTTTTCTAACCCTACAGATGTCCGGTTATGGCTGGAGGTCTATTCTCTATAGATAAAAAGTACTTCTATGAACTTGGGGCTTATGATCCAGGTCTGGATGTGTGGGGTGGTGAAAACATGGAGATTTCATTTAAGGTACATCACTCGTCTTTTTCATGCACGATTATCAGTTATATGTTTTTGGAAGTCTTTAGAACACATGGTTACAAATGCTAAAACTATCCTACGCTTCACCGCTTGTACAGATCTGGATGTGTGGAGGAGAAATAGAGATCATCCCCTGCTCCCGAGTTGGTCACATTTTCCGAGGACAGAACCCGTACAAGTTCCCGAAGGACCGGCAGAAGACGGTGGAGCGCAACCTGGCGAGGGTGGCCGAAGTTTGGCTGGACGAATACAAGGACCTTTTCTACGGCCACGGCTACCTCCACCTGCTGGATAAGAAAGCGATTGACATCGGCAGCCTCACAGAACAAATTGAGCTGAGGAAGAGACTCAAATGCCAGAGCTTCAAGTGGTACCTGGATAATGTGTATCCGGAAATGGATGCGCATTTAGTCAAAGCGGAGGGCCTCGTAAGTCACAGCTTCACAACAGATACCTTGACGTGTTTAATTCTCTCTTCCAGCACATAATGGACACATGAGCATTATTTACGTTTCTCTATTTAATCAGTTTGAAATGATAGTTTGTTAGGGGTTCTTCCCATGACATCATCATCATCATTATCCCTGCTTAGAACCGAGACAGACATGCCAATCTCATGTGTGAATAAGCACCTGAGCCACTGTTATGTAGAAGTCAAGACTTATAACTGACCTTGTATTTCTGAAAGGATCACTGAATACAGATAGAAAAGGGTTTCATAATATATCTATTGTATATTTCAATAATCAAATGTAAGGCAGTATTTTCCTTCATTTGGAAGATGCTTTGTGTTCTTTCACTCAGCGCCAATGCAGCTGCAAACAAACAACGCAGTGATTCAGGACAGGACAAAGACTCAGAGCCAACAAAGACTGAATGAGGAGCTCACACCTATAAGAGGAGCTACTTTTGTCACAAGATTTGGGTAGGACATGTGTGACATGGCCCAGAGAAATTCAGTTTAAGCCAAAGATTAGAGGTCGGCCAACTCCCATCTCTGCTTCAACAAGCAGCTGCTCCAGGATGAATAGTTTTTTTTACCAATTGGTCACAGTCGTCCCCGAACGTCAGGACCTGCGGTGTAAACGCAGCCTCATCGTCAAGTGATGAAATTGATGTGAGAATTAATCTGTGAGGCGAGCTTCCCTTTTAAAATAGTCTTAAATCAAACCATCAAAAAATAAGCTTTAAAAGCTTTAAAAATCTCGTAAGCACACAGCTTACACAGTTTAACAGAGAGATGAAGCAAGCAGTGTGATTTGTATGACCAACTCCAAATATATAAACAAATGTTTGCTGTTTCTTAACCTCTGTTACGTTTTTATCTTCTTGTGTTTATTGTAGGTGTTCAATCGCGGCTTGAGAAAATGCCTCGCTCTTCAGAAAGGCTCTCTGTCCTTCGAGACTTGTGATCTCAGCAAACGGGTAGGCTTTATTCTCTTTGAGCGTCCCAGGAATAACACCACACCAGAACAAATAGACGGTACACTTGGATTCAGAGCAGCCCCAGTTAGCAATGTTTTAAAATGCTTTACTGTTCATGGAGCGTTGGTACGTCCTGTTCACGTTCCTCTGTTTCTCTGACACACAGAGTCAGCACTTTAACTACACCTGGATGAGGCATGTTCGCCAGCAGGACATATGTTTCGCGCCCCAAGTCAAAGACGGCGTCGCCGTTTTACAGCTGTGTGACGACGCCAACTCTGAACTCCGCTGGATCCACAAATCCTCCAACACCGCTCTGGTAGGTTGATCTTGGGTGTGTTATTTTCCTTTCGTAACCATATAGTTTGTCCTTCTTTAACCACGCTGTCATTTTAGAAATTCCAGGGCTCTGAAAGACAACAGGAGTGGCCTGTTGTTGTTCTGCTACCCTTGGAAACTAAATGTAACAAGGCCAAATTACCCTTCTTTACCCCTGGGGGTAATTCTGATGTTTCTACATGATATGTGGAATGATGTGATATAAAAGACGATGATATGATTTAAGACAATTTATGTATTTATGTATAGACGAAAAGAAACTGGTGTCATAAGCACCAATAAGTTTGATTGATTGAAACAAATCCCGTGTGAATGTCGTGCTACTTGACATTGACAATTAGCTGAATGTAGGAATGTGACGGGACTCCTTGTTCAGAGGCTGTAGATGTTCATTATGTATGTCATCTGTTTTCTTTGTCTAGGCCGAGCACTTCATGGCAGAGTTTGGTTCCCACCGCAAGTGCCTGGAAGGGACGCCTCAGGGCGAAGGTCTTCTCCTCAACCCGTGCGAATCCAGCAACGCCTTCCAAAAGTGGCAGTTCACAATCTACTTCACTCAGTGAAGAGACTGATGTGCGTTTCAAGTCGTGAGACGCGAGCTAGAGGCCGTCAGTGGCCTCGTACTACAGCGCGACCAGCTTCACCACAGGAACTCTTTAAAGACAATAGGAGAAGCGTTGGTGGCAGTGGAGCATGCGTGTCGTGAAGCGGAGGGTGTGGGGATGTGCAATCTTTTTGATTTCCATTTATGATATCGGCATCAGTTGACCTCGTGTCTCCTGTCTGTTTTAGGAAGGTTTGGGACTGGAGGTTGCACATATTTGAACAGTTCCACTACTCTAACGTGTCGGGGAAAGTTATGTAGAACAATATATAATTTGACTTCCAAAGATTTGAAAGTGCCTAGTAGATTTGTAAAAAAGTTGTTTATTTGTTTTGCTGGGACTCAAAGAGGAAAAACTGCATGAAATGTAGAATTATTATTAATATCATAATGCAATTTGATATCATCCACCTGAGTATCCGGGGTGAAACGTCTGCTCCTGATGTTTTAGATGCTGCATTATTCGGGTGGAGGTTTTATTGTGGTAACCCTTTTTTTTGTATGAATTTCCTTGCGTCACTAGAGGGAAGTGTTGGTCCGAAACACCGGCCCATGTTGTGCTTTAATGTTTGTCTGATTGTTCTATGCACTCCACAAAGTGATGGAAAAAGCATTTTCTTAAGAAAGTAGGAATAAAATGACTCAAGGTAATGAATCATTCACCTCTTTATTGAGCTGTGTTCTCATTAACATGTAAGTATTGTATGTTTACGTATCATGACCTCATGGTGTCACCATCTCTGCACGCTGTAGGTTAAAACACAGGAGCTCTCGGTTATTAAAGCGAGTGAGATTTAAAAGCTCTGAGCTGCTTATTTATTTAATCCGCTCAAATACCTGTCTTACATAAGACGTTTCCATCCTGAAACCACTGAATGAAAAACACCTCCAGGATGTGAGACTGTAACCTTTTCCAATGTTTCACAACAGATACATACAGAAATCGTATTAGCCTTTTGTATGAGTCGTTCAAATGTAGATGTAAAGTTGTGTCGCCATGTGGCACAGATCAGTTCCTTATAATGTTAATGTGTTCATGTCTCGTAGCTTTTATTCTTTCAAACAACCTCACAAGTTCATGACCATGCATTCAAATTCGTCTATCTTTTGGCGGGTGTTTCCTCTGCGGATCCTGCGGTAGGACACGGTGCTGTACTTGGAGGAGGTGAGGTGGTCGAACAATTTCTGACCGGTGGATTTCTTGGGCAGAGGCAGAGTGGAGTAGCCTGGACTGAGGTCTTTAGGGGACACTACGGGAGCATGGAAGTTAGGGTCCTTCTCTGGCTCCCAGCTGGCTCCGAGCTGCTCATCCTCTGATATCAGGTGTTTGGCAGAAGACATCTGGTTTGAGACCACTGGCACCCGATTACTTTCCTCATTAGACACATCAAAGGGTTCAAGATTTGGAGTCTGTTCCTTCTCCTCCGTAACTGGTAAATTCTCTGTAAATTAAAGAAAGGATAAACATGCATTTTGAAAATCCTCCCTCTTTCATTTTATTGTATCTGACTACACTCCTCTTACCTTCAAATGATGATTTATTCTCCTCCAGCTGTGTTAGCAGGTCTGTAAGTGTGTTCAGCTGAAGAGATCCTCCGCTCTCCGGAGTTAGATCAGGCGCTACGTCTGGATCTGCAGGATCTGTTTGCTGAAGCTCCTTGCATTCCTCCTCCTGTTCAGACCGAATGACCTGCAGATTCGCTTCTTTCCCCTCTGAAGAAGGGACAGCGATGGCTTCTGCTCCTTCATCATCCTTTTCCTGTTGTATAGGTGCGTCAGAGGCCACACTGTTAAAAGGCCGTCTGTAACCAATAGCGACAAAATCGCGAGATCTATTTGCCTTTATGTCCTTATGAGCTTGGTCCTCATCACTGTAGAACACGGAGTCGTCCCCCTCATCTATCGAGCACACATCTCGTTCCTCAGGCTCCTCCGGAGACTGAAGGGCCTCAAGAGTGATCCTACTGATGGTCTCCAACACCTGGGATGCCATTGCATCATCCTTTGGAAACATTGGATTCTCCTCCATCTCTGTTCGTTTGCTTTTTCTCCCCTCTCAGATGCTGGAAATAGTCCAACTGCCGCGATGCTCTTAGTTGTTGTTTACCGCAGATCCTCTGTTGAATCAAAAGTGACACAGCCTCCGGCAATACATTGTTATGTTGTCTTGGCTGCTGTTGCAGAAGAGCATCCCAAGTGTGTTAGCAAATTAGTTATTGTCCAAGTAAAGAGAGAATCCACCCACCACTTCAGTCGGCGGTGCAAGGTGGTGCTCTGTGGTTTGCTCTCTGGGGCTTGTACCATGTAATTCTGTGTGCGTGTTGAATCACAGAAGAACAGGGGTTTTGTTGTAGGCCAGACAAAGGTCCTTTGTGAATCTGGCATCTCTGCATACGGAGTGATTGGACTGATTCTTTAATCTTTCCTGGCTGATCACCTTCTTTCGGTAACGTTTTAGTCTGGATTAACATTCTCCTATAGGTTTAATTTATGTTCCGCACATATGTTGTAGCACGTGACCTGTCGCCTAATATGGTGGTAAATCCTGAAAAAAGAAAACTTAAGGTCTTAAGTAATGCACCTCAGTGCTTTCCTTAATAATCCTTTAGAAAGAGCGAGAAATTACTAAGAATGCGGTTTTATGCAGAGTCGCAGCTTCAAAATAAAGTGCATCAATCCATGTAAAGGGTTAAACTGTTATACCTGCTACATTATGTCTGTCTAGAACAGCAGCAGGAAACTGAGGTGAGACTTTAACAGGAACTGTGTCAAATGTCTGTTCTCAGGGTCTTTAGCTTTATTTTTTTAACTCTTTTACTTCCCTCCCAAAAACATATTTGTGTCTTTTTGAATCAATTAATTTAATTAATAGTTTAATATGTGGATCATCAGATGAAACAAGTGTGCATGATGTGATATCTGAAGGAAACAACGCTTTCTTTCTACACATGTTTATTTTCCAGCAAGATCTCCTGCAGAAAGCGAAGTCATGTTTTTTAAAAGATGAAGCGCAAGTCAAAATTACAGAGATGCATTTTGTTGCAGCTGAAAGTAAAACATGCATATCACAGCACATGCAGAATTTACAAGAAACCATTTCGGTCGTTTCAGAACACCGAAAGTAACCCTTCTACGTGCTGAAAATACTTTTGAAAACGAAAAAAATTCAGTAGTAGGTCTCCTAACCACATCCTGTTTTGAACTGAGCAGCGAGCTATACAGTGTAGAGCTTTGGTTTTGTTTATGAGTACGTGATCAGGTTTGACAGTTTGTCTGATTTTTCAAAAGGAGTGAATAAGAATGAAGGTTGACAAATGTCCTGAATTCAGAAGCTGCTAAACAGTGATCAATAGTCATCACATTCTGTGATCATAGAGCGAGTCAAAGTACATTTATTATTCAAGCTGGTCAGATTCTATCCGACGTCGCAGCTTGTGATACATTCGTCATAATGCTTTTGTGCCACCGCAAGTCCACGGACATCGACGTGCCAAGTCTTCTCTTCCTCTCACAAGTGAGGTGAAACACATATTAGTAGTAACATGTTTATGTATGATGTTTCCTTTGTATGACGTATACACAAGGAGATAGTGACCAACAAGTCACTAAGTGTTTGATCCAATGTCCTCTTCTTCAACTGATCGCTGGAGTCCAGGAATTAACCGGAGAATGTTTTTTCTAACACCGGTTCGCCTGCTTTTTCGGGGCAGGGTACCAAACAAGGAGGTGGTCCTTTTTTCATCCCACATAGGAGAAGGAGAGCTGCTGCCGCTGCTGCTGCAGGCGGCGAAACTGGAGCTGCTCGAGCGACCGATGGATTGATGGTGATTGGTGGTGCTGGATGAGAAACTTCTGCTGGAGTTGCCCGGCAGAGGAAGCTCTCTGGAGAAGAAGTAGCCATCTTCGGTGCTGCTGGCTGCGCTGCAGGGGCTTGGTGATCCAAACACACTGGCCTGGTCACTGTCATCTGTCATCACGCTCCTGTAGCTGCTGTCACTTGAAAAACGGCGGCCACGGCGGCCTTTTAGGGCGCTCAGAATTTCTGAGGAGTCCAATGAGAGGGGGAGGCTGCTGTTGCTGTTCATTTGACCTAGAAACAAGAAAAGTTTCATCTTTATCAGCGAAAGTTGAAGCTGATGAGAAGTTCTGCAACAGGAAACTCGTAAGGAGATTCTCAGCTCAATTCTCAGGGGAAATCCGTCAAATCTACATCTAGTTTACACGTCAATTCCTATCAGAAACAGTGTAGCTTTAGAAATATGACAATGTCTGCGTAAAAGGAAGTGCTGTGGTTTCACAGCTGTGCCAAACCCTCGTACCTCGCGTTAGGCGTAGTTCCTGTAAAGTAAGTGCTTGCAGCTCCATCATCTTCTTACTAAGTGATTGCTGTGAAGACAAAAAAACATCAGGGTTATATTTTCAGTCACATTTTTCTCACTCTAAAGAGTGTAGAATATTAACATTAAAAGATCATGTTCACTTTAAAATCACACAATGCTGCTGTAGTGCAGGATTAGTTGTATAATCCCAGATAGCAGAAATATTTAGGTCTAATCTTGGACATGTTTGACACTCATGGCTCAGTTATGGCACTGGCAGGGGCTGTGTAGACCCAAATATAATGAGCTTGACATGAACCATATTAGGTGGACCTTTTATTTTAGTTTACACAGCCACACTCTTGTCACTTAACGCCAAAAGGTAACCAAGACAACTGAAGATGTGGGCCACATTTGGGCCTAACATGCAGTGCTATCTGGGATATGAAGGCTATTTCATATAGCGATGCAGCAGCAGGTCAGCCTCTGTCATGATTACTCGCTGGTTGTGTGGTTTGGGTGATAACTTGCAAACACAGCTACATCAACAACAACAACATGGGCGGGGTAGACACCTCAAGCAGGTTCATCTTCTTCTCCAGCTCGATCCACTTCACTACACTCCCACATACAGTCTCCATCCTAGAATGAGAAACACACTGTAATATACAGTATATACTGTATATCAATGCACTTTTTTATTTCAATGCAGGATACTGTGTGTGGCTTTGTTATATTTGCACAATATTTAAGGAAGTTCTTTTTTCCTACCACTTACTTTAAACTGTTGGCTGATTCTCTGATCAGATCAAGTACGCGCTGATGAGAAAATCCTTCAATGCTGGTCCCATTGATAGTGACGATAACATCTCCTGTGATAGGATATACAAAAGAAAGAATTAATCAATTACACAATGGCTTTGCATTTTATGTCTGCATCAGTGTGTGTCTGCGAAGTTGGCTGGGAGGACCGTGTTTACATGCGTGGGCAGTAATAGATCTCTCCATCTATGTTTACCAGAAAGGTAACATGAGGTCAGTCAGTTTTATTTGAAAGCCTGTGTGGAGCTTGCAGGGAGGATGTGGGTGGTTCACCTGTGGTCAGGCCGGCGTTCTCAGCAGCGCTGTCCTCCTCCACCCTGCACACAAACGTGCACATCTCCACTGCACAGCTATTCCTCAGCTGCAGGCCGTAAGTCTGCAGGGAAAGACACCAAGAAAAAACATTAAAACTCAGAGCAGACAATAATAATAAACCCTGCAGTGAATAATTAAAAAAAAAGATACTGCATCTTAATGTTGATAGTACATGAGGAGACAAACCTGAAGTTCAAAACCAAATGTTTCATTGTCTTGCTTCTCCAGTTTAATGGTGGTCCTTTGCAGAAGAGAAATATAGAAAGAAAAATATGAACAGAGTAGAATAAAGTCAAATATAAACAAACAAATGTGTTTTATTTCGTCATATGAACGATTGCACTTTCAGACACCGCTGATATATTTACCTTTGTGGATCAGAATAATCAACCAGTGAGCTCAGGTGGGTTTGTTTCGGCTGTAGAATAAGAAATGCAAATACCTTTTAAAAAACATTGCTGACATATAAGAGGTGTAAACATGCAATGCTAGAAGTTGTTCAGGGTGAATAAGTGCTGATCCGATGCTGTTACATAACTAAAAGATTAAAACGGTTTAAAGCTACTGATACTAGGAACTTGAGGATAAACAGTTGCTGTTAAACTGCTGCTCAGTATTCTGCAATGCTAAATATTGAAAGCAGTATTTTTATTTTCATCTGAGTGTAAATGAAATCAGATTCAAATTGCACAAGTGTACGTGACAATACTTCAAACCACACACTCAAGTTATTGTCTCACCTTGTGTACTTTGGGCAGAGTGCTCTGCTGGTGTCGTCCATCGCTTCCCCTCATTGATCGCCTGTACCACAGGGAACACTTCTTCTTCAGGCTGTTATCCACATTGCAATTTTCCTGGCTGCCCTGGCGTTGAAGTCCATTGACATTCATGGTGGACTGCATGGTAGAGCAGTCCTCAAAGCACCATCAGCAGCAGCTCCTCACTGATTGTGTGGCCCTGCCACTTCTGCACAGCTGAAAGCAAAACGTGTCAAAGCGGAAATCCACATCATGTGACAGTTGTGGTGGACGTGCATCGGCAGATCAAAGCCTCACATACCTAGTTTTTCTCCTTTACTTCTTTCAACTTTTCCTGACGAACTCCAGCCTGCTGATTTAAGAAGAAAAAAGATGTTTGTCATTCCCCTTCAAACAGTCCCTTTTCTTTCTTTTTTCTGCAGTCTTTGCAATTTGATGTGTCAGAAATCCGCCAAGCATGAGAAAACTGCCACCTCATACCTCGATCAGCACCTGCTCCCAGCCTCTCTCACTCTCAGTTTCTCAATGGACTAAGCTTCAGTGCTCTGCCATGCGGGGGACCTGCATTACCAGAACAATCAAAAGGCGGATTTAGCTGGAGGCCAGTGTCACGCTCCCGAAGACATCAGACGTGTTCGGATCAAAAGGGAAATCACACCGTCAAGATGGCCGATACTTTGTTTAATCTGCACAAAAGCCGCGGTGTGGCCAGGGAACCTGTGAAGATAGTTATTTCACTCCCAGCTGCAGTGTGTGAACCCAAGAACTACTAAACTAGACGATTGGCAGACAGCAATCCCCTCTGTCCCACTGACCCTCAGCAGGACTGTTGGCCAACCAACCGCAAGACATTTCACCATTTTCATACTGTTATGACAACAATATTTCCGCATTTACTACTAAAGGCCTCGGTTTTGTGCTTTTTATCAACAGCAGGCCGTGTAAGCTGGACGCACTCATGGTTGCCTTTTCTCAAATGTGCATCTTTTCAGAATAGTTAAAAAGCTTTAAAGTGAAAAAAGATGGGAAGACTTTCAAAAGGCTGTGTGAGCTCGTCTTGGGTGACAGAAATGAAAATTAAAGCAACTCACAGCACAATCTTGAAGGTGTTGACTCATCTGGGTAGTGCTGATAGCCTCTTCGTCTCGGCTGTTTCCGATGTCTAACGGACATAAATGCATCATAAACAGTGTAAGCTATGAAACAGCCAGAACTGAGAGCAGCGATGAGTCATGTCAGTTAAGGTGAACGCATGATGCTGAAGATAAACTGACCTACTTCAAAAAAGTAGGGGAAACTTTGTCCTACCGTCTCATCGCAATCACCGCTTTCACAATTGCAATAGAAATCTGCTGCACGTAAGACTAACAGCATCCTTTGCAAAGACGTGCACACTCCAAGGAAAATCAGTTTATTGACCCACTGATATCACTTACAGTATTTCTATATAGAATAAATAGTGCAAAATAAAAGATACAATGCAACGGTGTCACATCCACAGAAAAAGGTTCCACATGTGTCAGATGTGTGAAGGAGGCTTGAAAAAAAAAAATCAAAAAGTAGTTGTATGAAAGTAACATTCCATTATTCTGGTTATGCCGTTCACAATATATATTTATAAAACAGTCGGAAAATTGCACACGACGCTCACTGCTCTTTGGAATGACTCACAAGTCTTTTTAAACTCTCCATACGTCTGCTGATTCTCGGAGATAATATGACACAACATATAAGCTTGGATTCAACAGATCATCAAGGGTTAATACTGCATTTTACATATTTCATATCTGCACTCACAAAATTAGACAAAGTTGTATAATCGCACGATTGAAGTCAACTAATCATTTTACTGAAACGGAGAAAAAAAAAACATCTGCAAATGAAGGGATATATTGCCGAGATAGCAACAGGCTATTGTACGTTAGCTTATTTTCAAGAGGCAACACTGCTGATGCTACATTTCACGTCCAGTAATCCTTTGTAACAGGTACGTACATACTGTAGTATATGTCGAACCTTATGCAAGTCAGTTATATGGAGACGTGTCACTTTGTAACCCACGACGTTAACAGACGATGGAGAAATAAGTAAGCAGCGATACAGAGCACACATGACGTGTTCGCCACAGCACCAGTTTCACAAACACTACAGTGATTAATACGATTCAAATATTCAGTTTACATGATATGAAACACATACACATGCACACAAAGGCACAAATTAGGGTACACAGTGTGTACTTTCCCTTGTCGGACAGGCATTAGTCATCATATCGTCACCCGGCTTTGATTCATCAACAAACTTTCGGAGTGAGATGTCCACTTCTGATTTACTGCGAGTCATCTTGAATCAATGTTAACAACAGTGAAATTTAATTTGACGTATGACAGAAGTTTTGAGGCGCGCACGGGCTAGCGTGGATTGTTGAATTTAAAGAAACATGATGTCGTTTTTGTGGGGGAAACAGCAGCCTCTGCTGGCACAAGCGGTAATCACATGACGCTGGCGCATGTAAGTATGTTGATATGTCAGCGGGGAGAGGACCGCACTACTTGCAGCATTGCAAAAAAAAAAAAAATGAAGCTGACACTCACTCATCTCAATTCTGTTATGACGTTCTACCCTGACGTCTTGTAGCTGTAGAGCTTCACTCAGGTCACCCTATGTCACATAATGTAAGAAGAGATGATGGCAGAGCGGGAATGAACGAGCCGCCATCCTCTAAAGTGCAAGTCAGTACAGAATCAAAAGGACTGTGAAGCTGTTTAAGGTAAAATAGTCGCATTATGTTGCTTTAAATTAATAACCAGTATGTCCAGTATGAATAATTGTATACGAAGGAACATTTCACATTCATGGATGAGATTTAGTTTGTCGACCAGCTAGTGTTTAACTGTCGGAAAGCAGCTCTTTTCAGCAATAGAATGCTAATAAGTGTGTAAAAAAAAAAAGTATTGAGTGAGATTTCATAGTTATTTCTCCTTATATAAAGAACAAGACAAACAAGTCTTTAGACACACTTTCCGATCCCGCGGGACTGTAAGGAAATGTGGGGACAAATTTGTTATTCTTTCCACAAGTATTCCTAGTCTGGCCTGGGGGTAGTGCCGGAGGAAAGGGCAAGTTGTTACCGAAATCAAAAATGATTTGCTGACATTGTTTAACATACCGACGCTCACTGGTTCGGCTCTCATTAGCAGCAAATGAGCGTGTGTCATTTAAAACCAGTGTGTTTTTTTTTATTTATCCAGTATCCTTTGTGGTTATCAGTTAACACACCACCTACCCAGCAATACTATGTTGCTACAAGATATGGCACAAAAACATCACCATGTGCAACTTCATGGGTTTTGGGCACTTAAATATCTGAGGTAGCAAAACAATCAATACATTAAAATTTATTTGATATGGCTCTTTCTACTAAAAGTTCAAATGTTTTGGTTCAAATAACCAGCATCGGTGTCCATGTGCAAATCTGCCACAGACATCTCCCACAACTCTTTGGCACCAACAACAACCTGAATAAGCTCTCTGCGGGTGAACGATGTGTGTGTGTGTCCTGAAGAGGGCAGCCTCAGGCAGCCAGAGAGGCGGTCCCTCTCCCAGTCCGTGCTGTCGCACCAGTGCCGGCACCGGTGCTGATCCGCAGGGCAACAAAATCGGACTAATCTTTGACGTCCCTTATGACGGACAGCTGAGACACCGTTTTCTTGACCCGCAGAGCGGTGAGGCGAGCGGAGGGGTTGGAGTACCAGCACTCTCTCATCAGTTTGCCCATCACACGCAGAGCCTGACAAAGACACATCGTTTATGTAAAATCCACCTAATTCTCACCACATCAGACTTTAGTATCAACTTCTCAACTGCTATTCTGCACAATTAACTCAGCTGTAGGATGTCATGTTTTTGTATAAAACATCAAGTATCAAAGCTTCAGTTGCTCTATATGGTTAAATTATCAGACCTACTGTTTGCGATCTCACCTCACAGCTCTGCCACTGGTTTGGAATGTTCGGTCTCAGTTTCTGCTCACACACCACCTTCTTCATGTCGTCAATGGATGGATCTGAAGGCACCAGGTCATAATAAGGCAGCTGGAAATCCTCCTGAAGCCCTGTAAAAAAAGACAAAGTTAATCCTGCTTTTAACGACGCGAAACAATGTACAGAGCGCTGAGAAACAGAAGGAGATAAACCACCGTGATATACATGTGAGACTTATTTAGATGGCACGTAAAACTACGCCTGGCTGTTATTGGGATGATTACAGATTCATCAGTGCTGTCATGCATGTACCATTGGTGCCACGGAGCAGTTTTACGGACTTATAGATTAAATAATAACTTTAAGTGACACTATCTATGTCTGCATGTGTGCATGTGTGCATGTGTGCATGTGTGCATGTGTGCATGTGTGCATGTGTGCATGTGTGTGTATATGTTCTAGACATCCATTCATCCGATCCACTTCAAACCTGCCGGTTGTATTTCCGGTGATTTCAGGAAGTTCTGTGCAAGTAACTGGGGTGAGTGGTTCTCAAGAAACATATAACCGTAGAATCGTTAAAGGCCGTAAAGCTGGAAGGCGACTCATTGACGTTGTAACGTTGTTATGGTCTGTAAATTAGTTTCCCTGCTGATGCAATAACAGATTTACCAGTGATTATCTTAACTTCTTATCACGCTGAAGTAAGCGCACGTCACAACATTATTTTTCTACTTCAGTAAAAGGTTTGCACCGACATCATGACGGCCTTACTAAAATGTAATTATTAATATTTTAAGTTCACCCTCTCTCTCTCTCTCAATGGCACTGGTTTATGTTGAGGCACATAATCTGCTAGATAATCCGCATTTTAATGGCAGCTGAGACGGACTCAGTGTCCGCAAGAACGGGCACTGCACTAGTTTCTATAAATATCAGTGTGTGTGTGTGTGTGTGTGTGTGTGTGTGTGTGTGTGTGTGCGTGCGTGCGTGTGTGTGTTCGTGTCATTACCCCTAACAGAGCATCTTCGGGCCAGTTCCCAGAACACCAGGCCTAGCGAGTAGATATCCGCTCGCTTGAATGACTCAAAGCTGTTCATATTGATTGTCTCATCGAGGATTTCAGGGGCCATGTACCTGCAGGAGACCAAATACGTGACGCCTATTGACATGAAAAGCAGCGCACTTCCTGGACCATTTTCTTAACTGACTTATTTTTTGTTTTTTTTCTGAATATTTCCTTGTTGTGAATCGATTATTTCAGGTCCACATTGGTGGAAGTTGCAGGTTTTCCAGCCCAGTTTGTCTTCACTGCAAATATGTTAAGAAACTTATATCTAATTTTATAGTAAATATATTGAGAGAAACGTCTCTCATAATGTTAAAAAAATGCAAATACACAAGTAAAACTATCATATGTCGGGAAATATTTCCAAAAGTACCAAAAGTATGCATGATTTTAGAAAAAACTCTATTTCACAATGGGTTTTTTTTCACAAAAAGAAATACACTGTTTGCACTTTAATCTGGATCTGTGAGAACATTTAAAAAGGGTTCCTCCTTGCTTCCCCTACAACAAGTGTCATGTAAATCTGCCTGGTAGATTTCACATAATCTTGCAGATTGGTGCAGGTTTTGCAGTGCAACAAGTTTCAGTTTGTTTCAGAGGGTGTTAGTCATGTGAATCGAACCTCTTTGTTCCCACTCTGTGGTTGGACGGTATGTCGATGGCGTTCGTGTTGGAGTCGTGTTTCACAGCCAAACCCAGATCTGCGATGACTGCCGTGCCGTTCTTCTTCACCAGGACATTTTTTGACTTTAGGTCTCTGTGAGCAATGGCAGGCTTCCCTACAACCAGGCAGAAGACAGAGAGACATGTGTCTTGTACAAATACAAATGACCATATAGAACCATGAGAGGGATGATGGATGTAGTACTCTAACATTCATCTAACCAAAGCAGAACAGCATCATTCAAACTTTGTGTCATTTAATTATTGAGGAAATTCAGCATTATTAATAAATTAAATATTATTAAATAACACCTGCACCTACCCTGAGTGCCAATGATTTCCATGTGGAGATGAGCGAGGCCACTGGCTATGGACAAAGCCAGAACAATCATGCCTTCCACAGAGACGGTGTACCTGTTCAGGTAGTCGAACAGGGATCCATGCTCATGGTACTCCGACACCAGCCACAGCTGAGTCCATGAGCCGTTATCTGCAGCACGCAGCAAACAATATAGTTACGATTGGTTAGGGGTTATGTATTCAAACTCATGATGCTTGTAGAGCTCATAGTACATGCGAAAGCTTCTGAAACCTTTGTTATCAGCACCAATGAAGCCCAGGATGTTCTCGTGTCTGAGCATGATAGTCTGATAAATCTCTGCTTCCCGGAACCAGGACCTCTCGTCCCTCGAGGAGAAGATCTTAACAGCAACATCCTCTCCTCGCCACTTGCCCCGCCACACCTCCCCAAAACGGCCCTTCCCGATGCTCTCCTGCAGGACGATGGTTCGAGCTATAGTTCGCTGGACAAGCAGTGGAAGCCCTGCGAGACAGGAGCAGGAGAATGTCAGGGTTGCTTTAACCCAGAATTAATAGAATAGCAAATAGTCACATGCTGTGTCCTCCTATCAGTTAAAACGACCTACCTGACCCAGAGCCGGAGGTGCTCATATCGTAGATCAGATCTTTCAAAGATTTGTCAGGTGACATGAGCATCTGGTCATCCTGAGGCTCCTCTGCATCCTGCTTGTGGGCTCTGCTGTAGGCACAGCGGTGACTCTGCACAGCAAACACACCCAGCACCATCCCCAAACACAGCAGGCAGGAGGGCACCAGGATCACCACCGCGAGCTGCAGCCTGCTCCTGCCAGCATCTTCTGAAGGCCTCTCTGATAGCACACACATTTAATTCCCCACAATTAGTACCATGAGCGTGTCACTGCGACCCAATAGTGCTAATTCAGCTCCGAGGACAAAGTGTCAACAGAATTTAATTTTCAGCTCGCTATGATTGCTGCACCCTCTGGTGGCTGTTGTTACTCCTGGCAACAGAGTTAAGACTAATAGTCATCTCGAGGTTTATAACTACTGCCGAAATATGCAGAACGCCTCGTTGGATGAAGTGCGTTGGAAGAAGCCCTGCAATAAATAAAACACCAGCCAGTGGGCAATGTAGAAACTTAGAGAGATGGAAATTGCACTTTTGGCAGATGCAAAGTCATATCTGCCAACAAATGTGTTTTGCTTTTCACGAGTGGCCATAAATGTCATCGATCAAGACTAATAAAGTGATAGAGAGGCAGAGCCTTTTAGACTAATAAGGAAAAAGTCAGGGGCATGCGCAGAGCAAACGCAGGTGTTTTGGGAGACCTTGGAATAAACGGTGGGTTGTGTGTAACCTGACATTTCTCTCTCTGACCTTCATTCTGTCTGTGGGTGGACAGAAGAGACCTGGACACAAACAACAGCAACAGAGATGTTGGGTGCCATGATAATAGGAAATTCAAAGGCATGCTGACAAAATATTGCACAAGAGATATATAGGTAGATTTATAGCAAAGGGCTGCTTTGGGGGAGCCAAATAACTTTCACTAAAAACTAAATTTGTTTGGACGTGTTGAATTATGAGCTTTGGCAGGATGAATGCAGCAACCAATTACTGTTAATGTAATAGTACAGATTTTAAAAAAGCAGAATCTGTCCTTTAGTATTCCCAATTTTGCGCAATCAAGTGACTCCGAGTTTCTTTAGCCTCTCTCCTTCCTCTCAAATCCCCAAAGCATGAAATGTCTCCACTAAAACATGCAACATCTGCAGATGGCCAAATACGCAGAGCAACACGTCGTGAACTAGATCACAGTTTCCTAAGACACAATCAGCCTTTTACCTAAATACATGTCCTGCTGTGTGTCCAGCAGATATGGTGCAAAACAAACTTTACTCTCGTCTAACCAGTGGAGACACAATTTGATGTTGGTTTTTTTTAGGTTATCTACTTGTTTTACAGAAGAAGGAGTCAGAATTAAAAGAACATCAGTGCAGAGGCCCGGCTCCTCTTCCGTTCATGACAAACAAGGCCAATGGAAAAACAAATTCCCCCTCTGGACATATTGTCTCTATGCAAATCCATATGTTCTCCACCAGTTTGTAGTTTTTATCAGTGTGAATAAATGCACTATGCATGCAAAATGTATTTTTAAAGAACCAATATGCTGAATTTCATCAGGTTTTGCGGAGGTTTTGCGGAGGTTTTTGAGAGGTTTGCCGTCTCAGACTGCTCCTGTTACATGGAGCTGACTGATTCTGAGCTCCTCTTTACAGTCAACACCGCAGTAGCCTCAGGCTGCTGCTCCGACACATCTCACCGACAGTCAATAATGGTTATTTCACATGATGGCCAACAGTAAATATTTGCAAAGAGCATGAACATGTAGGACACTTGCATTTCGACTTGAGCTGCATTCTATAGTTCAAATATCGAGACACCAAAATATGAATTTTTCTGAAGTATAGTCGTGCAGTGTTAAGTACAACCGCTATCAGTGCACCAACGGAATGCTTCATGTATCTATTCCCTGTGAAGTCTGTGGAAAAATTGTGTTTATTCAAAATATAATCAGTTAGTTGAACTTTGCCAAAATATATTAAAGTGAAATTGTTTGCACTGGACTCGATTGGAGTTAATCAGCTATAAAAAATAACATTGATTGATAGAATCACCCCTGATTTAATACAGACTTTTAACCGGAAATTGTCTTGTGATCTGCATTAAAACAAAGGTTATAACAATGGTGAAAGTGGAATGAAGGAATACGTGAGTTTTAGTCGTAGCAGACAAAAACACAGACAGAATTTAAAAACTGTATTAAATGTAATCTCTCGTTGCGCAACACAAATCCCACAGCCTCAAATATGAATATGAATATTCACCACATGTAATGTCAAAGGAAACAGTCATGGTGAACAAATAAATCCCAATCTACTCCAAAGCTCCCAAGACTAAAGGTATTTTTGATGTGTCTCGGCTGATTTGTTTCCCTCTCACAGCTGTAATCCACCTCAGCGGCAGCAGGCATTTGTTTCCAGTGAAAACTTCTAAACCCATTATATGCTACCTGCTCGGCACCGAGCTGCAGGATAATGCAGTTACGATGCAGGAGCAATGTGCTGTATATTCATTGTGTGGTCAAAGTCACAAATGAAAGTGAACTCTGATGTTGACTGTGGATGATAAGTTCACCATTACACAATGTGTAAGTGTAAATCTGATTTACATACTATATGATTGACACTGTGTTCATGGGCCTATAAAGTATCTTGAGTCTGCACTTGCACTTAACCTTTATCTGTCAGAAATACAGAGAACTACACTCAACATCAATTTGGTTTTGCAGTTCCACTCAGTTATAACAACAACCACTTTGCTATGAGCACGTCTGTCCTCTCAGCATTTTCCATGTACTGTATATCCACAGGTGTAAGTAATCCGCCTCAGCTTTAATGCCAACTTCCACCCAGCGAGCCCGAGAAGCTTTTAACATGCACTAGGACTACATGCCTGGCAAAGTATTTATAAATCAGGAGAGGGAGGGGAGGATCACTAACCATCGTCCCCTGGCTTCTGCCAGCTTTGTTATGTCACAGGATCTAGTAGGATCAGCATCCATCTCGTCTAGCCGGGGCCAGAATGAGTGGGAAATCCCACATTGACCGGAGCTGCTGTTGCTGTTGACTAAATACTGAGCCATGTGACAATACCACACAACAATGGCAACAAATTCTGCATTATTATATTAAAAATACATCAGGATAAGTGCTGTTCCGGGCTTCATCGTTGTTGTAGTTGGTATTTATCTGTTCACGTTGTTGTCCATGACGCTGAAGGTACTAAAATAAAAATTAAAGGCACAGTATGTAATTTTTTTGGCCACTAGGGATCTCTCAATCAAAGCTATGGATTGATGAGCCAGTGTTGTAGCATGGAATCATGGGAGTTTTTGTCTTAGCTGTTCAACAACCGCCATTGCAGATGATGAATCTGACGTGCCTCAGGCAGATCAGTTCACTGACGAGGTAAAGTATTAAAGTTTTTACTTATGTTTAGTACTGTGGTTCATAAGAATAACTTAATGGTCCAATTGAATGTTGTGACCATTGAAACACATTGAAACACACCTTAAATAAAATTAAACATTTCTCAGGTTTGAACATTGTCGGATTCATTTGGGATAATGTCAGCACACAACTGAACAACTTATATAACATGGATCTCTTTAGCCATTATAATGTGGAAATGTTACAATCTGTATCTTTAAAGGGAAAAAGGTTGTGCACCTGAAATAAGAATAACAAAGAAAAGAATAATAGCCTGAAAGAGATAGCAAAAAGGGAATCTTTATACAGAATTCCAGTGAAACCTAATATCTATAATTACTACAAATAGTCACATGGACAAAGCACTCCCCCAAAAGTACATCTGTTGAAACATTTCTAGACCTGTGTTCTAAGTTAGGCCAAAATAAAGACATTATATTCATCATCAGTCATTGTGAAATATGATTAAGTCTCAATTAGCACCACATATTTACTGACTCTACCTGGGTTTAAGTGCATAGTCTCATTGTTGCAGAAGTCAGTGAAGCAGCAGTTCCTCTTGGAGACGTTCGGGGAGCTGTAGCAGAACACCTGGCCTTTCATCTCAGCAGGCGTCAGGCAGGACTTGACCGTCTCCTCCTTCCCATCAATCAACATCACTGAGTTCCAGCAGGCACCGTCCGCCGTCGTCTCACAGATGTGATTATCGCACAGCTGGCACATACATTTCAGACCTGGAACACATCGCAACGAGTCAAGATGCGTAAAGAAACTCCACAGACAACTTGGTTAATTCATTTATTTGTAAAAAAGACACTTAAGAAGCGGCGTCAGACTTTCATGGCCCGAGTTTATTAACACTTCAGAAGCAGAGTGCTCCTGTTATGTAAGGCTAGATGGCTGCAGGTGGAGGAACCGGAGTAATGCCTCTTAGTTTAACACCCAGATAAGCGCATGTTCTACTTGAAGCTGCTGTCATGCTTTGTTTTAAAGACTGCAAGTGATTGATTAGCGAGGCTGCTCACAGGAGAAAACTGGAGATGAACTATGGAAATATTTTATTTAAATTAGAGTATGAATGTTTTTTTAACGTAGCTTGTATGATTAAAATCAATGTATATAGCTGCTTTCCTGTTCCGGAGGATTGATGAATGTTATGTTAGACATTGACTGACCAGTCTCCTGTCAGCCAGTCACTGGTTTACTGGTTTATTAATGACTTTCATCCATAGCAACAGGATCCACCTGGCCCTCTCCGTTCCTTCCCGAAGGTCTACCTCCCTGCAGCTTTGTGAATCTGTCTTTAGAAGAATCTCTTAGATCAGGAACACCAGTGATAATTGTGTCATAATGCTTCAAGTATCATGAGTGACAACACATACTGGTGTCTACAAGGAAGAATATCAGACAGTGTGTTTAAAGCTCAGTAGCATTTGACAGCCAAACATTCTCAGCTATAGTTCCCTGACCCGACACCTCGGATGAGGTTGAGGTTGCCGAGCTGAAAATAAATTCACACTTTCCTTGACGGGTGGCGAGTGCAGCCGACATTGATGTATTTCGATTGACCCTTTTTCTTTAGATCTAACTGAATGAGCGTCATGATCTCCAATATGACACTGCTGGGCAGCTGCTGCCACATCATTAGACTTCCCTGCCGTCTCACATTTCCTGGAACTTGCTACAATGCTCACTATCTTTCTGTAGAGCGTGTTGCCATGGAGTGTCCCTCAACATGGGACATTGTTTCGACTGCAAAGTCAAAGTGCATATTTTTCTGTTTCCCATAAACACAACACAACTGACATGTCATGTCTCCATCATTTCTGTGCACGTTTCCTAGGACAGCCCTGAAACTCTCCTAAAAGCTCAAACTAATGGGAGTCATTCCCTTGACCCTCCGAGTTTACAAAAGCCAAGACGTACACCCGATATGCATCACTGACGATCCCTTTTCAGAGTGGTTTGATAAAGGCAACAAATATTGTGCTGAGCTCCTGACTCAGGAGGACAGTAAGCAGTGTACAGCACTGGAGGAAGGACTCAGACTGTGTGATAAAAACTGACTTTAAAAGAGGATCAAACACAGGGTGGAGGCAAGCAGGTTGAAAGACCAAACATCCAGAGCTCAGCCAACACCGGAGGAGCATGTGGGCTTTTTGTTAACACCTAGGAAGTAATTTCTCATATGCTCTTCAAATTTAGTGTAGTGCTGAAAGGTTAGTCTATTTGCAGAGAGCTTCAGCAAGAACCGGTAGAAAGGTCCCACTTACAAGTCATACTGCAATTTAAGCTATAAAATTGAGGAAGAAAGTGCAACCAACACTGTATCCAGTACCTGGAACATCTTTCATTTGATGATTGTATTCATTTGCTTCTACCATTTGCAACTCAGAGAAAAGAGCTGCATTTGTGTGTGTGCTTTTGATAAAACGAGATCCGTCTCTTGACTGACAGAGCCTCACGATCTGTTGCCCTTCTGCAATCACTCTTCCTTCCTTCCACCAACCAGAACTCAGTACTCGTTACTACATTATTACATGACTATTCCTGCCGTCCTACGTCCGTCGCCCTGTCTTCATTTTGATCTCAACCACACACTCTGCATCCTGCACAGTTGTGATGTTATCAAGGTGACAACATTTTCCACTGAAAAACAGCCTCTGTGTAGTTCCCACCACAGTAGGTGTCTCCAGGACCACATTTTATACAATAACACACACAGACAGACACACAAGGGGAAAACATCAACAGCCACACACTGCTGCAGGTGTGTGTCCACACAGCTGGGGGTCAAACTCAGCCATCATGTTTCAATGTGTTCATTTTTTTGTCCCTCGTCTTTAATCGATCCTGAGCGATTATCAGTCAAAAAAAAAAGAAAATGAGGAATTTTGATGACTTCTGTGTCTCTGGCTGTCTGTGTATGAGTGTTTGTCTCACACACGCAGACACAAAACAAATGCTATGAGAGAGAACATCACAGATAACAGGTCTGCATTTTGTGGAAGTAGCATTGTTGACAAGGGTTGAGGTCACGGTTCGGCATCTGTTTGCATCTATAAATCATAGAGCTGTTGAGGCCGAGTCGGTTTAAACACTCTGCTCCGTGCATGTGGAGTTCATGATTAGGCATTGTAAACCCTTCGACATGCTGCAGGAGCTTAGAGCAGTTGTGGCTGTTGAACTACAGGTAACCCCGGGCACTAACGTACAGGAGGCGATGAGCGGAGTCGACAGTGAGCAGCAGGCAGCTCACCGCCGTGCACTCTCCATTGAGGCAGGGGATTTCAAGAAGGCAGATCTCACGTTTACTACAAGGATGTGAAGTTTGTAATCGGGGGTAGTCATACACTAGGCTGAATACACACAAATATCAAGAGCCCCTGCTGAGCCGTCTCCTTTTCACACACGTGCAAGGCTTACCAACTTACTGTGCCAATAATGCTATTTCAATACAGCCTCATATAACCTTACACATAATATACCAATAATAGTAACCATTATAACAACAACAATAATAACAATAATACAAATAATAATAATAATAATAATAATAATAATAATAATATAACTGATCTTTGTATATCGTTGTGGGCAGACATCCAAATCCAGGTATCTTCTGCCCAAACCAGTAGCACTGAAATCTTCATGGTGTGACCCTCTAACAACATGCACTGGGAAATGGTTACGAATAATACAACTCTTTTTAAAAAAGATATGTGACTTAAGTCTTAAATATGTTGAATAGCAAATTAGTAATAGTCTATTTTGAAAGCTATAATTAAATGAAAAAATTTAGCTCAGAGAAATTTTGTTTTTCTATAGATTGTTACTAATATACATTAATAACTTGCCCTTTAAATAGGATATTAAAATGCATAAATTCTCTGTGATATGAGGTAATTTGTAGCAAGTGGTGCCTCGTTTAGGGTCAAATAAACGCTATATATATATATGTGTTTGTTCAACCCATCTTGCTTGAATGAAACAGATTTCTCATAATGAAGTATGTGCAATGCAAAAGTCACCTGGATCCAGTAAACCAACTTGTAAACGTGCGTTGCATCTGGAGGGCAGTTTAACAACTCGTAACAGTGCAGTGCACCAACAAGAACGGTAGTTTACCGTCGGTAGTTTACTGTACCTGCAGTCAGCTGCGCGACAGACAGGAAGATCAACGCCGCTTGAAAGCTCTGCTTCCCGGGACAAGTCATGGCAAGAACCGCATCGGCTCCGTGTTCGTCGCAGCGTTGACGCGGCTCCGCTACGGAGAAACACTCATCCAACACCGCCCGTCCGTCGGCCGTTCAACCGCAGCACCGACACGCTGAATGACAGCGAGGAAGCGGTGCCACGCAGGGAGAGCTTCACCCCGCCTCTGTTGACGAGTTTAAGAGGATTAGAGCCGCGGGGCCTCTGATAGAGACATGTGAGAGAGAGCCGGAGAGAAAGTGTGATGCACATGGAATTTCAGAAAGAAAACACCCCCCTCTTCTTGTGATCAGTCCACTCAGGTAACACTTCGCATTTGTTGCCTCCGCCAGTAGCGATTCTAGAGCCCCTAATGGGCCCTAGGCAAACGTTCCCGAAGGGCCCCATCAATCAGCGGTGACAAATGAACCAAACCTGAACATTTTTTGCATTTCTCAACCACACATTCTCCAGCTGCTGATTCCAGACGCACCTTAGCATCGACAGGGAGTCTTGTCCGGTCACAGGCTGCACCTCTGACAGTCCAGGAGGATTCTGGGCTTCTTGCTGTTTGTTTCTGTCTGCATGTCTTGTCAAATGATTTAGTTGGGGATATATTTTCACAAAATGTTCCACCAAGGATGTGTCCGTGGAGAAAAGCCGTTAATTTAAAGTTTGAGAGGGATCCAAATCTGGAATTTAGGACTCCTATTGAGCAATTCCTCACTCATTGTGAAGCAATGCATTATGGGTCATAATTATAAATCTGTCAGTGAATATGAAATAATTCAGGCATATTTCTGATGCTGTTTGGAAATATTTCCAGACTCATTTGATGGTTTCAGTTGCATGTTTGTATACACTAGAAGCAAGGCTGCAGCCGGGTAATCAATGTTGAGGGGGGGGGGGGGGGGGGGGCTAGATAATGATATAGATAAAAAATAAATGAATAATGATAATGATAATGATGATAATAATAATAATAATAATAATAATAATAATAATAATAATAATAATAATAAAAATAAAATAAAATAAAAACTATGAACGTCTCCCATGGTGTGTGCGGGTCGATTATTGTTGTTGCTTCACACTGACCCGGAGGTTCATTTACCTACATTG
>CAAKHC010019572.1:7232-23841 GCA_901007825.1 Macroramphosus scolopax | reverse complement strand
TGGTGTGGCCTCTATTAGAGGTTTATCTATTAGAGGTATCTCTATTACAGTTTTCAAAGAATTTGATTAAAAAAAATCGCAATACATGGCCTTACATATGGTATCACAATATATCACAATGTATTCCTATTACCAGATGATTGCCCATTCACAGCCCCACTTGTAGCCCGAGGCGGCACAGAACGTAGCACGGATCTGCCCTCAAATAATATAGTATATTAGTGGTAGTCATGCTATAAGTCCATCAAGACAATCAACAAATAAAAACAGAAACTGCATTTAATTCCCCGCAGTAAAGTCATCTCCCAGACTTCAGCGAGGTTGGATATCTAATACAAACAAAGTTAATAAATATGTAACTGTAGAGGGTAGAGGTCTTATTGAAAAGTCATTCATAGCTTAATACTATACTTCCGCTCCATCTTTTGTTTACACCTAGAACGTGATTCATAATAATAATATTTACTATGGACCTTACTTACGAGGGTAAATTGACGAAACATTACCTGTTCTAACGCTACAATCGTAACACAAACGTGGTCATCATTAGCCGGGCTAACGTTGCCTAAAGAGAAACCCTTCTATTCACAAACTTTGGGAATGAGGCCTCAGTCTCAAACGGAAACAGTTCGCTTGCAAGAACGAATAGTTGCAAATACAAAAACACGAAAAAAAGCAATGGTAAATTGCATGCATTCATATTTATGCGGCCGACATTATCACTTAACATGACCGCCTCGGCTAATGGCAAAGCTAACGTTAGCCACCAAGGATATGTTATTTAAGAATTCAAGTTGCTTAGTTATACCCTTGTATTATTGATTCATCAGGGTAGTGTTAAGTGTAGTTACTTACAGGCAGACCAACCATACTGTGGGGAAAATAGAGGAAAAGAAAAGTTTTGGGCAGCAACAAATTGTTCAATCCCACGTTAATGTTAGATAACACCAATCGCCGTTAGGCCTGCACTTCTTTAAGTTAGCTAACGTGAACATTCTTTCACAAACCAACGCAGCGGACGATAGATGGCTAACATTATGTAAATGTAGGAATTACATTGTAGCGTCATGAATTCCATGATAAAAACATTATTTTCTCGCTAACCAGTTGGACAACGTGTAAGCTTTACTGCAAAAATATTGCCAGCACGCCGCGGCCTCTACTCCCATTCACTACGAACTCAGCCAGCTAGAACATTGCCGCTAGCTAAGTTAGCATTACCGTCACGTTAGCTATAACAATCTAGTTTGCTAGAACATTTACGCTAGCTGCCACTCGCTTCAACAAAGCAAGTTCGTTCGTTCATCACAGCAATAGACTCAGTGGCAGATATTTACCCAGTTAATGGTCGTTGCTGTAGTCCTTATTTGGAAAATGATTGATCGATGCTGTCCCAAAATGTGTGAAACAAAACGATCTTTGAATATATTCACCGAGAACATTAGCTTACCAACTGGTCCGCCATGATGGAGAAAGGTATCCCAACATGCTCTGCTACGCGGTTTGAGCGGCAGCGTCACTGTCTCCTAGGCAACCCAGTACTCGAATTGCTCCGAAGTCCAGATGGTTGATGAACAAACATAATTCATATTTCTTGTATTTTGTCTTGATGTATACTATCATCATTTAATTAGTGTGTGTATTCGAAATATATATGGTGCGTGAGTGGATACTTCTCACAGTGTTGTATTTTTTGTGCTCTTTATTTATCCATTTTCGTTTTTTAACTCATTTTGGTGCACACAAACGATATCACATTTACAATAATATCACTTTAATTAGCCCTTTGAACAAGCAGGTACATGATACCTTCATCAACAACACGTTTAAGTATATGTGTGTTTGAGTTTAGTCATGCTTGACTTCCTCTTTTCAGATAGCAATGACAGGAAGCTTAATTGTACAAATTACTTCCTGATGGTACAAGCGTTTTGATATGCTATTTCAAAAATGGAAGATACTAACTCAAAATGTTGGGATAGTAACTAAAAAATCTGAGCTGCTGTTTTATTATTTCGAGATACTTACTAAATTTTTTACAAGGTTTCTTGTTATATTGATTTACATGATCTTACTTTTTTCAACACATTGGCAGAAATGGGCTTCCATACATTTCTTTCAATCAGAACCCATCAGGCTCTGGGCAATTCATAGTTATCCTCAATAAACTGAACTACCAAGGGACCCTTTAATAATTAAAAGTTATTCATCAATCATCTGTATTTGTACAAATTGTTATTCAGAGTAAAAGTAAAACATTTAATGGAAATCAAATATTAACTGAAACTTAAAACATAACATTTCTGCATGTACATACAGACTTCTTCAAGCCTTCACCTTTTCACTGAATAAAGCATGTACAAACATTTGATGCAGTACATAGGTTAAATCACTAGATAGCAGTATTTCTCTGGTTTTTACCTTGGAGATTTTGTTGCGCAATTACCTGCCCACAACTTTATTTGGACCAATATGGCTCATGTAGAGAGAAAATAATATTATTCAGACTTGATAACATAAGTTGGCACCCCAACAGAAACAGTATGTTGACATGAGTCCATGCAATCTTCTCAATTAGTTTTAATGATAATAAACCATATCAAAACATCTATCAAAATCTGCTAAAATGGGCAAGTATGCGTGCAAAACCAGGAATTTGCCTCCGTTTTTAAGCACTGGACAATAATAGAAAGAGACCTGGCAGATACGAATCAGGACAGTAAGACTGCCAAATAAAGGTAATAGTACACAAGACTAGTATATACAAAGGTATGTAAAAATAAATAGGTTAACAAATAACTACACAATTTATAAAACGTATGTACTAGGCAGAATCTTGAGTTTTAACAATACAAATATGCCAGGTTGTTTCGGAGTACCGTGTTCTGTAGCGCCAACCGGAGTGGAGGAATTGGAACAGGTTGTGTCCAGGGTGAAATGGATCTACGGTGATGTTTCCTGACTCAGGACATGTATAAGCCCTGAATGGAGGGCAGGTTAGCACCGAAGACGTTCTCTGCAGTATTGACTGTCCTTTCCTTTCTTGTTCTGTGACCTATCCAAACCAGACAGTGATGGATGTACAGGAAACAGACTGCATAATGACAGTCTAGAAGTGGATCAACAGTCCTGAGGTAAGGGAAATTGCTAAGATGTCGCAGTGATGTATATCCTCTTTCACTGTTTAGGCAAGATGATATAAAAATTACTCCCCGTCGGGGAATCGAACCCCGGTCTTCCGCGTGACAGGCGGAGATACTGTCCACTATACTAACGAGGAAGGTTACAACTCCCCCGAAACCACCAAGCTTTATACAGTCAGAGAAACAATTTTTATTGTACCTATCTGAAAAAAGATTTTAAAAAATCCGTTAAGACAAATCGAGCGGGAAAAGAACTCGCATACTACCCAACCGTCCCCTGTAAGGAACAGTACGTTCAATGATCTGGTAGCCAGCCTCAGCCACGAGTTTGGTGGAAATGACTGTGACAGAGGACTAGTGGGCGGACTTGAGTTCTGTTAAGAGATTGCTGATTTGCTATGCAACAGTAAAGGGCGGTATCATTCGTGTTTTATCGGGATTCCTATTGGGTGGATAACGCAAGAAGGTCTTTCTTATTGTCTATTTAGCAGGCACGAGCAGCCGTCACTTCCTGCTGATAAACAACAGACGAGACCTAAATTTAACGGAGAAATGAAGGAATCGTTTTGAAGAAGTGTGTCTACGCAAACATTTCGTTCTTTTGAACGGTTCGTTTGCGAGCTTGACGACATTATCACCAAAGTGGGCACAGCGAGATAGATAGGAAGACATGAAGAAGAGGTTTAACATCAACCTGGACGACACTGCTTTCACAAAAGAAAGAACACCGGTTGGTATTTTAATTAACTTTAATAAAATTGTACGTTAAGTTACTCCTGCTAAGAATTGGCTAGCTCGCACGAGCTTTACAATTCCACTTATTACGCTATTTCTATTTCAGAATGTACATTTTTAATAAACTTCAACTTGTCAACAGAATATTTGAGTTAGCTTGTATTAAATAAGTGTATTCTAATAAACGATTTAAAGACAAGGATGTGATATGTTGCATTCCAGCCAAAGCAGCAGTTTCAGCCTTCATCGAAAGGGGGACAAAACAATTTGCCGGCATCTGCATCTTCCACAGCAGCCCCTCTTGTGGACCAGCCCTTGTCCTATGCAGAATATGCTGTCCAGGGTAAACGCAATGCTCCTGCTCCTGCTCCTCCTCAGAGAGGAGACTCCTCCAAACTTCTCCGGCCTGAAGGTGGTGAAGCTGCCAGTCTAAGGAAAGGCGAGTCTGATTCAGTGCCCTCTGAAGCAGGGAGGTGTGAAACAAGCCAGAAATGTGTCAAAGCGAATGAGAGTGGATCTGACGAGGTTAAGAAGAGTGAGGAGTCATCAATGGCTGGCACAGACCAGAGAGAAGGAATCAGTCAAACGTCTGATCCGACCCTCAGCCTGGGTCCCAAACCGGTTGGGTCTGGGAGCTGCATTATTGTCAGTCCTCGACAGGTATACTTCAAGATATATGTGCTTTAGGAGTGTCACAGCTCCGTGCAGATATTCATTAAATACATCTATCGACCCACACTGTTAATTTTCATTCAGGGTTACTTTACCAGGAGCCGTTTTCACAAAGACTCCTAGTACAAAGAGTTGCTCCGTGTGGCAAAACTCAGAAACATCTTAGAATTTTCTGTTAAAGAAAGGACTAGATACTGATAAAGATGAAAAGTTATTCACAAAGTTGATGAGAGCTCCTAAAGTGAAAAACTGTCAGGAGTCGTACTTTAAAAAGCCTTAAGAGAGATAAGACAAAAGTGGAAGTTTAACGAGGTGTGAGAAATATTCTACAAACACTGGCTGACAGTGAGTTACTAAAATGTACATATACTTTTCTGGTTATTTTTTTAATTGTTGGAAATAGTTTAATTGATAGACTTGTTAGTCAAAACTTGTTAGTCAACTTGCACAAACATCACATACATATTATTTACTATTTTAGAGGGGGAATCCTATTCTGAAGTTTGTGAGGAGTGTCCCTTGGGAGTTTGGAGATGTTGTACCAGACTATGTGTTGGGCCAGACAACTTGTGCCCTCTTTCTCAGGTGGGTTCAACCAGACTGTATGTCAGATATAATTTGTTGTCTTGATGAGCACCGATGTTTGCACTGGTACTTGATGTGCAGAAGTCACATTGTACTTTTTAAAAAACGTGATCGTCTCTTGTGTCCTTTGTTTGTCTTTGACCTTTCAAAGTCTGAGGTATCATAACCTCAATCCAAACTACATTCACGACCGCCTCAAGAATCTTGGACAGAGTTTTATCCTCCGAGTGGTACTGGTTCTAGTAGATGTGGTAAGTAAAAACAGGATTTGTATTTAAATCACAGACCAAGCCACATAATGTTTGAAATTTGATGTTTTTGAACAGTCGTGCTTTAGCTCTTTCCCAGTGCTTTTTTTTGTTATCTTTTAATCAAACTACAGGTAGGGATGTCCAAACCTGATCTGAAAAATGTGTATTAGACGTATTTATAATTTATATATATATATATATTTTAAATGTTGAAAGTGACAGATACAATGATACCACTTAACATACGTAAAGAAATTCTAAGAAAAAGAATTATTTGAGACTTTGATACTTGCAACAGATATGTACCTCCAAGTTCCAATCCCCAATCTTCCAATTTATGAATTCATGACATTCTTGTTTGGTTTTTCATCACAGAAAGATCCTCATCATGCATTGAAGGAGCTGGCTCGCATCTGCATCATGGCAGACTGCACTCTCATTTTGGCTTGGAGGTACGACCTGCAAGCGATTGCCAAGATCACTGAAAAGTTTTTTTAACTGAAGCTGGACTGTAACACTTTTTAAATACATTTTCTTTGAATGCAAAAAATTCTGGCCTCTGGAAGTGTTATTTTCTAATGCATCCCTGTGGTCAATGGGAAGTTGATGTCTATGCTACTAGAATTTGTACCATTAATAGTATTTGATTTATTCTATATTTAGGGTGCATTCTGGGTTAACTCTTAATGATTTTATGTTTGGTTGATGAACAAGCATTGTCCCTGACAAAGATTAAATATATGACACAATGTTGTCTTCATGTTGACAGCCCAGAGGAAGCAGGACGTTACCTGGAAACATACAAGTCCTATGAGAAGAAACCAGCAGACCTCCTGAAGGAGCAAGTCGAAAAAGACTATCTGTCAAAGGTTGTGATTGCAAAAAATAGATTTTTAAAAAAAAAAAGATTTTTAGGTCTGGTGTTATTTGTAAATTTGATATTATTGCAGATTTGAGACATTTTGAGAATTAGGAAGAGGTGATGCATTCACTTACACATAGAAGTTAATCTCTTAACACTATTTTTCTATGTCGTCTAAGAGTACTTCCTTTTGTGACAACTGTAATGCTTATTTTATTTCTATGTTCTCTTTGATGACTTGATTTCTGTTTGTTTCTAAGGTTACAGACTGTTTGACTGCTGTGAAGTCTATAAACAAGACAGATGCTATTACATTACTGTCAACCTTCTCAGTGAGTACCCCTAAAACAAGAACACTGTCTCCTGTCCAATAGCTGCTACCTTCAGCAAAAAACATCATCCTTAGTTTGATGCTATATTCTAATATAATAGGATAATGTAATGATTATGAATGAATCTTATTCTAGTATCAGTTTGAGTTTGTAGTCTTTCTAAGGCTAATGGATATTTGATATCTATAGTCTGAGTTTATGAATTCTTTGGATTATGCATTTTTACAGTCTATAGAAGGAATCATCAGTGCCTCGAAAGAAGACCTGGTTCTCTGTCCAGGCCTTGGACCACAAAAAGTGAGGGAAGATATGTGTACAATAGAAATCTACAGATGGAAGATGGAATATAAAGTGACTGTTGACATTCATTTTTGTGCCTGTAGGCACGACGACTCCATGATGTGCTCCACAAGCCTTTCCTCAAGTCAAAGACAAAAGACAGTTGACCAATACCTCTGAGGGACTTGCTTCAGAAAAATGCTCGTCATCGCATAAATCAGAACACACAAGACAACCGGATGAAATGTTGTAAAAGCTGTTTTTAATTGCAGTAAAGAAAGAAACATACATGTGAGAATGAGCTTGGATTGTTTTACAAGACCGTGCGAACTCTTGAACTGTAAGAGCTATTCACTTATTTCATGTTTTATGTGTGATTCTGTTTCATTGATAAATCAATTTTCGGAGTGAATAAATATTTTGTGATATCTTATAATGTGTAATGAAGCATAGTTCTTTTAGGGCTAAAATGTTTTAAAGTTTTATTAAAGTGTCACTTGAGGGAAAATGGATGAAGGTATAATTGCAGTAAATATAATTTGTACCTAGAATGTGCAGAATGGTACAATTAGGTTATCACTAAACACTGATTAAAGAGGATTATGGTCCTCGAACTTTCTTAAAAAAAAGCGAATATCCAAACCTTTCCCATACGTAGCCCATGTTGCGTTCAGGTGATCCTCAGAGATTCCCATGCTCGGATGACAGCATGTCACAATTTGAGTGCTTCAATTCGATATGAGGCTTTCAGCAAAGTTTGAAAATGTTGACACGCAAAATGTCTGACGATTATGAGTAGTTACGTTGAAAAAACGTTTAAAGGCAACCATGAAGCACATGAAAGTTGATGTTTACTATCACGCATCGACATAGAGACTACATAGAGACTACGGTCTCCAGGTTGTTGGATTCATCACTGATATTTTCCAGCTTGTGAAGACGACGTAACGAAAGCTGACGTCAGAACAGGAAGTCTTGAGGAGTCGTGTCGGTTCAAATCATTTCACAGACCCAGTTGCACAGAGTGTCTTTGAGATTTACCGAACTATGTTTTCTTCACTTAAATGAAAAACTAATCCTGTGAAATGTCGTTTTTGACGTGAACCATCCGTCATCGGTCATGCAGGCGGAAGAAGAGGGTGAGGCGCCGCCGGAGGACTACGTTGCTCGGTGCCATTTCTCTGGAAGCAGCAGTGAGCAGGTTAGACTCCCCCAAAAATACACGTTAGAATGCAACCTTATAACGGTAAACTACTCACCAGGTATGTCTGTCATTTTTTGACTCTTGCTTTTGTCCAGCAGCTCAGTTTCAGCAGCGGGGACAGACTGCTTGTGCTCGCCAAGCCCTCCGCAGACTGGTGGTGGGCAGAGCTGCGGGATTTCAAAGGTTATGTCCCGGCCAGCCACCTGCACCGGGCGGGTGCCGAGGAGGAGGAGGAGGAGGACACCTCCCCGGAGGACCCATGGCAGGACGAGGAATACTTCGGCAGTTATGGAACACTGGTTAGACATTTAAAGCACAATATTGTATTGCACGCTTTATCCTAATCGTCTTTAAATTGCCCTTTATGAAGATTTAAGGCTGTCCACCACACCTTAGCCTGAAATGCAGCAATTTCATTTCAGAATGGTAACCAGCACATAGAGACAGGGAAATTAATCGAGTTAGGTAATCATCATATATTCCTTTTTTCTTAATTAGTGATTTTCTTCACATAGAAGTGTTGTCAAATAGTGACAGGCTCACTATATCAGAAATATAGTGTCAAATAGGTTTTTCCAGAAATGTATTTTAAGAACATTAATCATTTGTAATTACACATAGATCACAAAGGAAAAGAGGCCTCTAATGCAATCGAAAAGCTATTGAGTTCTGTTAACTGTGATTAAGTTGTATTTAAATGTTGACACCTGTTCAACAGAATAGCATAAAAACAAGCTTATTCTATTTGTTCTAATTTCTATTTGTGAATGTTGAACACAGAATGTTTTAATCAGGTTGGTGACAAATAATAAAACCATCAGGTATGTGTTGCTGGAACTTAAAGCTTTTCTCAAGACTATTTAGTTCAGCCTGAACGAGGCATAGTGGGGACGTAAGCGAAAATCTTTCATGTTCTTTGTTGCGGAGTTAAAGGCTGTGCATTTGTCGCTGTTGTTTTTGTACTGATGATTGAGGTCACAGGATATCTATGATTGCACAGTGGAGGAAAGAAGTATTTGATCCCTTACAAAGTTGGAAAGTTTGCCCACTAACAAAAAAATGAATTGTCTATAATTATACTGGTAGGTTTATATCAACAGTGAGGGACAGAATATAAAGAAAGAAATCCAACTTGTTAATCATCTCAAGGCAGCTGGGACCGCAATCGGGTCGTGGATGGGTCTTCCAGCACGACAATGACCCAAAACACAAGGCCAAGGCAACAAAACAGTGGCTCAAGAAGAAGCACATCAAGGTCATGGAAGCAAATGGCTGAAGCAAATGTCATGTTTCAGATTAAAGCCAACAGGACACCATGTCTGTAAACGGTTATTAATATCTTCTTGATTTTTTTATGTAACTCTTTGAGTCTTAATACAAATCAACAGCCAATGCAGTTAAAACAGTCCAAACACTGACATGCACTGATCTACTACTCTGTATTTATAGACGCAAACCTCATCGTTCAATTGTTTTGTTTTTTTACTATACAGAGGCTTCACTTGGAGATGTTGTCAGACAAGAGCCGCACTGAGGCCTACCGACAAGTTATTCTCAGCAACAGTGCCTCTCTGAGGTGTAAGGTGGTGATGGACCTCGGCTGTGGTACTGGCATCATAAGCCTGTTCTGCGCTCAGCTGGCCCAACCCTCAGCGGTAATGCCAACAGTATGGCTGCTAGGGAACACTCTCACACATACACTGGCTGCTGCTTATGAAGGACCAAGTTACTGTAGGACATAGCACGATCCCCATCCCATTTGAGGATCATTTAGTATTTTAGTTATGATTTAATTTATGAACTTAAATTATACTTCATTCCATATGTTACATTTGAGGAAGTCCTCTGTTCTGCTAAGACTGAACTGGATATTTCGAAACATGGACTCATATGAAAACGTTTATGCAATAACCATTTGTCAACCTATTTGGAAAGAAATGCAGAAATATTGAAAGTGACTGGCCTGGAAATCCACAGACGTGGTTAATTAAGATCTGTATGAACTTCTGAGTGTACTCAATTGTACTGTAAGGAGTAATTCTACCAGGTGTAAAAACGCAGGCATGTACAGTATGTAATTGCGTCTGTGATGTTGTAGGTGTATGCTGTGGAGGCGAGCTCCATGGCAGAGTACACTAGACAGCTGGTGAAGCAGAACAGATCTGAGGACGTGGTCACGGTGCTGCAGGGTCGAGCTGAGGAGATCGAGCTACCTGAGCAGGTGGACGTCCTGGTTTCTGAGTGGATGGGCAACTGCCTGCTGGTAATGATGACTGCTAATAGATTAATGGATCGCATCATGTTCTTGCACCCTTCAGCCCCAATTTGGTATGAATGTACCACGTGATTTCTGTCTCTTCTCCCTCTGGTCTAGTTTGAGTTCATGGTGGAGTCAGTACTGCTGGCCAGGGACCGCTGGCTGAGGGAAGGTGGCGTGATGTGGCCTTCCTCCGCAGCCCTCACCCTGGTGCCATGTCAGGCCGACAGCTATTACGCTGAGAAAATGGCCTTCTGGGAGCAGCCATATGGTCTGGACTTCACCCCTCTTCAGTGAGAAACAAACCATTTACAATAATGTGTGGAGATTGAAATTTGTGGCCATGAGGTTGAGTCAAGAAGAAGACCGTCTCCTACTGTGTGTGATGTTACTCTATCCTCTAAACATTTTGTCAATTAAGTGCCCTTGCTCTGACCTTCCATCAAGTTTAATTAAAATTGACCATGTACATTTTCACGTCTTGCTGCTAGAGACAGACAAACAAATGGCATCCAAAACTTAACCCACCTTTACTTCATATTTCACACTCTAAACCAATAGGGGGCAGAATACCACCAGAAAGTTGGTGTGTCCTCCACAAATGTAAGACACAAGGAAATGCTTAACATGAGCTAGAGGGCAAAACTCTCAATAAAACCAGTTAATTAGGGCCCGAGCATGCACGCAGTGCGAGGCCCTATTGAAACTGTACGGATTCTTCTTATTATTATTTTTCTTATTTTTAACCCCCTATGAATCGCCTTTTTCAGGGCCTAAACGTGCTCAAAAAGTCATGAAAATTTGCAGATGTGTTTGGCCGGGGGAAATCTACGTATTTTATGGGTGTGGTACATGAGTGTTCAAAATTGCCTCGATAGCGCCACCTAGAAAATTGGAAAAGAAGAGCCCCAAACGCCTGTTGGACATAGAGACACGAAACTTGGTACACATATGTATCATGACAAGACGCACAAAAAAGTCAGTGGGCACCATGACCTGAACGTAACAGGAAGTCCGCCATTTTGGTTGTTACATTAACAAGTATTCACATCCTCAACTAATGAAAGAATACCAATGCAACTATTTCAAAATACTCCATCGCAAGTAAAAGTACTGCTAAAAAAATCTTATTGAGATGAAGATCAAAGCTCAGAAGTATTGTGTGTAATATAGACTTCAAGTAGTTGTGCAGGTCAGTGATCCTGTAACTGATTCATTCATTCAGTTTGGTCCCATTTCTTTGAAATATTAGAGCATTGGAACAAGTTGAGTCTCTATTTGAATCAAATCTACTCAGATCTCATCTGAACAAGTAAAGCTTGGTCGTCACATTAATCCTGCCGAGACACAAAACATTAGTTGCTGCCCGTCGAGTGTTTATGCACAGAGTGGAAGGGGCGGGGGTGAACAATTGTGTGATCTCGCCACGAAGGACACAACATTTACAGTCTTTCCATAACTTAAGAGGTTCAGTTCGAGTGCGCACCTGAAGGTGTTTACAATACACGGTGCGAGGTTCCGCTCAATGCTGCTTGCAACTCTAGTTTTATTTATATTTCATTCCCGTTATAACACGATTGGGAGATTTAAAACATATTATGGTATATTGAGTCTTTTACTTGTTATAACATCTCTGTATCAACTCACAGAAGTGTTTGAGCCGTGTGCGTGTAGCGTAGCCGTGTTGGACACAGATGCTGGGCTCTCTGTGGGAGTGCTAATTACCCAAGATATGTTCTTCTCCTTGACGCTGAGCTGACCTTCAACACTGTTGCATTAACCACAAGGCTGGCAGAGCGCACACAAGCTCACACACACACACACACACACACGCACGCACACACTGCTGAGGAACACTGTTAGTCTCCTACTATGTTGGAGGAGCCGTTTGTCCCCGGCCTTTCACGCATAAACAGCTTTAGATGTGAAGTCCTTCCTCTCCATCTGCTCCTGGCTCACGGCTGAGAGCTGCAGTGAAGAGAAAACTGGAAGTAAAAAATGAAACAGAGCTAAGAAAGATCACATTTACTTTAAAGACGTCAAATGACAATGTGTAACCTAAAAGGCCTTAAAGTAGTGAGAGAAACCGATCATGTCCAACGGCTCTGCAGGTCCCTGCAGCTGGACGCAGCCGGACGCAGCCGGACGCAGCCGGACGCAGCCGGACGCAGCCGGACGCAGTAAAACAAAAACAATCAGTCTCATCATGAAGCGGGAAGATGTTTTCATCTGAACAGGTATGTTGGTCTCATTGGGACAGCTTGGGACCGGATGGCAGAGCCCCAGTGACCAGCAGGTGAACATCGTGGAGCTTTCAGCAGCTAAAGGTCGTAATAAGAAGCTCTAACTTCACATGTGCAAACAACGATACGTGACATTATACCAGAGGTGGCATCAAGTTCACAGATTAGCTTTTAGAGTTCAGAATACTGTGAACGGATCCGGAGAATGTCGGTATTGTAAAGTATTATTTTTCGATCCCTCAGTAATTTCAAAATAAGAGTCATGTGACTTGTGTTAAGGTGTCGTACATGTGGTCTGTTAGAATAAGCCAACCGCAGAATAAAGATCTATTCTTAACGTTTTAACCACAGTTAAGACTTGAATGTGTTTATAGCTTTCATCACGGCAGACAGCACCTACACACTCCAAAGGTGCTTGAAGCAGAGTTAAAGCTGAGTGGGCGGAACTCAGAACAATAATTCAATTATCCCCTTCGTCAGAACAGTTTGTAGAAAAACATCTGATTCCAATAAGCTGCTGAAAATAACATCTGCATTGTAAATAAATGCTGAAGAAATCAGAACCATGAAAGCCTAAAACCTCTGAGTTACAGCTGTGGACGGAGGCTCACTGTAGAAGCTGTCAGGACAACACATGTCCTGCATCTTTCTGGAGACTTAGTGATCTGCAGAAGAAGAGGCCGGCCTGTAGCCAGCCAGAGACTCTCTGCTGCTTCCACTGCACAGCACAGTCCTCGTTGTGTTTGGGGATCTCGGACGTGACCGCAGGTCAGCGTGGAGCGTCGATGAGCCGCTTTCCTCAGGAAATAGTAAATTCACATTTATATTTGTGATGCTTTGACGAATGCATCCAGACACGTGTGACGGTTGCAGTAGTTGCGTACAACAGAAAGGTGCATGTTCACTGTCGTGTCATATGTATATTGCAGGGAATGTTAAACCCATCATGGCTCATCACATCATATTTGAGAGAAAGATATTTTTACAGAGCAGTATGACTGCTGTGTCTGACTCCGAGGGGATGCTAAGACTGGACCCTAATGTGTGTCTCGGTCGCGCAGCAGACAGTGGAGGTGGGTGGGAGTGTTTTGGAGGTTGTGTTTACTTGCTAACAAAGAGTCCTGGGGCTGAATCAGACAGTGTGGCTCCCAAAATAGACCCCACACCCACACTACAATGATACAATCCTCCCTCTGTTCGTGTGTTCCAGCCTTCATCCAGTGTGTGTGCATCTTCCTGCAGAGCCAGCGGGGGCTCAAGACAAGTGGACTGTTAAAGTTGTTACAACAGTACGAGTGGGGGAAGAGATGGGCAAACATTTACCTCCTTTCTCCTCCCACGAGAGATGCATCCTCCAGGTGCTCCCACGTAGCTGCAGTGGGGTTTGACCAGCTGCAGTACGGGGATTTTTAAACCTGGGACCTTTTCTCCCACGCGGGTGAGGGTTGACATGACTCATGGAGAACATCGAGAGTTATCCTGAAACTCAGCTCAGATGTTTATTCAGTGGTCCCTGTAAAAATAAAGTTTGTGAATGCATGATGTGAATATATCTCAGCCAGGTCGGTGTCCCATTTGAAAAAAATATTATCAACTACTGAAGCATGAGAAAGAATACCTGGTACACACAGAAACACTCTCCATCCCCCCACTGGCGACGCGTCGAGCATGCCAACCTGTCACCTGCTTGTGCAAGATAAGGACAGCGTAACTGATTACAAATGTAATCCGTGTAAACAGACACACAAATGCTCAGAGACATACATGAACATACAGACGGAGACACATAGACACATGCAAACAAACAAACCCTCTGGAGGGTTCCATCCTCGGAGCTCCATGGGATCCATCTTACCATGAACCATCCAGGAAACCTTCAGAGAGCCTTCATGCAATGCTCATAGATGAACCTTTAATCTTGAGGAAAGATTTTAACCTAAGTGTGTTCATGCAACCGGATAGAGGAGGAGGAGGAGGAGGAGGAGGAGGAGCAGTGGTTTACTATTGGTCCCCAGTTATATCCAAACACGTGATCAAGGTTTGTTGCAATAAAAAAATATAAATCAGCTTGTAAACTGGAGGTTGAAGACATGAACTCTGTCTCTCATATCGAGGCTCCTACTCATGTATTATTGAATTACATGTTAATTAATCACACACACATGCAGGCCAACATATGAATGAGTGGATTTATAATTTGACCTGCATCTGTCTGCAGTGTAACAATGCTGTGTGTGTTCTCACTGCATTATTACCTCATCCATCACCTTGTCACTGTGGTTATTGAGTTACTGTTTTCTCTGCTTTCAATGAAGACCAGGACACAAACTGATATGCACAGTGTGTGTGTGTGTGTGTGTGTGTGTGTGTGTGTGTGTGTGTGTGTACCTTTCTTTACACAATTGCGTAGACACTTGAGTGGAGTGGACCGAGTGTGAAGTGAAGTACGCCCTCTGGGAAGACTAAAATAACAAGAACACTCAGACCTGTCCTATCTGCACACACACGTACACGCACACACACACACGCACACACACACACACACACACACACACACGCATATTGTCTGACATCAAAGCCTGGACAACTCTTAGTGATTAGACATTAGAGAAATGACAATGTGTGGTGTAAGCAGTTCCTGAGTGGTGAGGATAAATGTTGAGTGTTTCAGTACCTCAACACACACACACACACACACACACACACACACACACACACACACACACACACGCAGATCGGTACCTGAACTTATAAAACCATGAACAAGAGGTGGGAACATGTTAATCCTCATCATTAATCTTCTCTTCAATGGACCAGCAGCTGCGTGTGTGTTTTAATATTTTAATACCTTCCTAAGCTGTAGATGCACGAGAACTTCAGATGTAGATGAATCCATCTATGAGTTGCAGTCCCAGATATGTTCCCGGCGGTGACGTCCCCGACGTGGAGCACCGGGCCCACGTCACTAACACATTCCCTTTGGAGCTTCTGTCCTTATTGTCCCACCTGTCTGTCCCCGCCACCGTGATCCAAAGCTGACAGCAGTCACAGCAGGGAACAGGGTGGACAGGTGGATGCAGCAGCAGCACCGCGTGAGCACATTAGCTTGACAGCTTAAATGAGCCACCCGAATGGTGATGGCAGTGTGCAAGCTCAGCTGACACATGAGATGACTCAGAGCAGCATCACCTTCAGTTCCACCTCCACTCACCGTTGTAGCAGCAGCAGGGCCTCTGTAAGCTAACCTCCACCCTCACCCGGGTGGAGGTGGCACTGACACCTCCAGCTTCCTGGGGGGTGCTGAGGGGCTCCCAGCCTTCATCAGTGTAACGTCATGGGTTTGGATGTTAAGTTAAATGTTCTGAATGTGTTGAAGGCACCCTGAGAATCAAATCTGTGAACTCTTTACTTCCTCTTTACTTTGTTTCACAACTTCACTCCACTTCAAACACCTCCAGTGTTTCCCTGAAGTGGTCAATTTAGTTGTTTTCATCCGTTTGTCTTTTCTACAACTGGAAATAAAACTTCCATCCATTTAAACAATGACTGCAGACAAATCTGACCTCATGCGACGTGACTCACTGGATTCTGACAGGTACCAGGAACTGGGATTGAACAGAACCGGGAGCTTCCCTGATGTTCTAATCCCATTCCATCGGTTGAGGGACAACTAAGAGCCAGCGTCCCTCTGGATTACGACAGCAGGATGTATGTATATTATAACTGTAAAGTTATAAATCAAACCACATTTGATTTTGATTTCCAAACGTTTCCAGTTCAGAAGAAGGTATCATGCTGTTAGATTAATAATCTTGGAGGTTGAGGCTGGTGCACAAACCTTACAGACAGGAGAGCACATGCAGGGTGTTTGTCTTTGTAGTCTGCTGTGTGATGATGATGATGATGATGATGATGATGATGATGATGATGATGATGATGATGATGATGATGATGATGATGATGATGACTACTTGTTCTCATTGATGTCGACCGAAGAATAAATAATGATCAATATGTCTATCAATAGACAGGATGTCTTCATCTCT